>JARQOD010008244.1:0-36268 GCA_033576555.1 Oophaga sylvatica | reverse complement strand
AACGAGTTCCCCCTGGGAAACATTTTCCCGTTTGGATGTCCCAGTATGAGGGGGGCCTCTACACCCCCCCGGGGTTCACAAAAAGGGGGCCCGGGGCATTGCGGGACCCCTGGAAAAAAACCAAACCCCCCATTCGGGGTTTAAAAGCTAAGGACCCCCCCCCATTACTTTTTTTTGGTTTTCCCAAAAAATTTTTTTTTCCCCCCTGGCCTGACTTTTGCCCCGAGACCCCTTTTTTTTGGGGGCCTCCCCCCCAAAGCCGTCTTCCCCCCCCCTCCTGGCGAGTTGTTATCCCCCTGCCAGTTCCCCCGTAGTCGGGGGAAACCCCCTTTTAAATCTGCCCAAAACCAAGGTCTTCCCCCCCCAAAACCCTTTTGGCCTTTTCCTTGACAAGGGCCCCGGGGGCTGTGAAGGGGGGTAGCCCAAATTTTCCCCCCCGGCGGGATGATTCACGGTCTGGGGCCCCCCAAAACACTTTTGGCCTCCTTTTGGGGGGGTTGGAGGCAATCCTATGTGGCCCACCAGTCTCCCAAAACCCCAGGGGTGCATCGGCCTTTTGCCCCCCGGGCTACTGCCCTTTTTGCGCCCCCTCCGGTGACGTGGGGGCGGTTGCCCGGGGGAAAAGGGGTGGAAAAGGTACCTGGGGATGGCGGCGGTTATGACGACGTGGCCCCCGAGCCTCGGGCCCCAAGGGGGGGGCCCCGGGGGGAAAAAAACCCCCTCGGGGCGGGGGGCCTTTTCCTTCTCCGTTCCAGCACTCACTTTTCCCCAAGCGAAAAACCTCCCCCTGTTCTCCCGTTCCCCCAAAAACCGCCCGGGGTCAACCTTCCCCGGGGAGCGGACCTGTCTCTTCAGGGGGGGTTAAAAGCTTTCCCCCCTTCCCAAAATCCTGGGGCACCCCCCCGCCCCCAAAAAGGCTGCCTAGTCGACTGCCTTCTTTTGGGCTCGCCCCCGCTGCTGAGTGTCTCTCCCCCCCGAGGGGGGTTTGTTTTTCCCCCCTTTGCCCCCACCCCAGCTAGGAAAACCGCACCCCCCAAAAGGGTTTTCCCCCGGGGATGCTCTTGCTTGAAACCCCGGCGGGGAGTTTTCATCTCTTTTCGGGGCTCTTTCTTGGATACCGCCCAGAGGCACCCACACCACGTGGGGGGGGGCCAAAACCCCATTTTTCAGTCCAATTCCCATTTTTTAAAAATCTAATCCTTTCACATTCTGGGGGCCACAAACCCTTTTTAAAAGGGTCGGTTTTTTAATCCTGTTCGTGTTCCAAAAAAAGGGGATCCCCCCCCGGGGGCATGGGGTCCTCGGAACCAGGGGTTTTTTTAAGGGGTTGTGTCGGGGCAAAAAGGCCCGGTTTTTCGGGGGCATGGGCCCCCCCAAAAAAAGGGGGAATATTTCGGGGAAAATGAAAAGTTTGTAGTTATTTTTCATCCCCCAAAATGTGGTTTTGGTCAGATTGAAGCGCGGGGGTTGCAGATCCTCAACCCCGATGGTGTATGCACAATTTTAATAGCTTTTCCCCGGGCAAACTTGTTGTCTCAGGGCGGGGGAAAAAGTTGTAGAGAGAAAGGTTTTCTGGGAGATGTAGAAAGGGGGATATTTTTACAAGAAAAATTTGAGGGGCCCTTTTTTTCAAATGCATTTTTGGGTTTAAAATCACATTCGGGGGCAGGGGGGAAAAGGGGGCCCGTTTTTTGCAAAACCCCCCCCGGGGGAGGATTTTTAGCCAACTCCCAGGGGAGGGGGAAACCCCCCCCCAAAAAATCCCCGTCGTATATGTTCCCCGGCCATCTCACTTTTGTTTTACCCCCCCCCCTTTTTTTCCTTCCCACACCACACAAAGCAGTTCCCCCCCGGTTTTCGCGGAAACCTGTGGGGCATCTGCCCCCAAACGTTTCCTTGATCCAAAATAGTTTTTCCTTTTTTGGGGGAAGTTTTTTGGGTTTTGGGGGGGGGCCCCCAAAATTTTTACAGCGTCGCTTTGCTGTGTCCAAAATTTCCCCCTAGGTTTTGGGCCCCAGCCCCCCCTGTACCTTTTTCCCCAAACAACCCCCCCAGTCCGGGGAAAGACCCCCCGGGGACCTTTTGCTCAGCCAGGGCTCGGGGAAACCCCCTTTTCCCCCCCCGGGTTCCTTCCCCGTTCTCTCTTTTTCTTTGTGACAGCCCCTCAAAAATTGGGGGCCTGCGCACTTTTTATCGTTTCCCCCTTTTCCCCCCAGGGGGGAGCTAAAAGCGTCTTCTTTCCCCCCGGGGGAAGGGAATTTTTCATGCCCCCCTAACCCCTGCTCTGAAACCCCAGGCTCCCCCCCATCTAACGCCCTTTTTTGCTGCAGGGGGGTTTCTAGCACCCCGAGTAGTGTTTTGTGATGGATGCGTTTGCCAAAGCCAGGTTTAGTGTCTCCATCTTACCTGGAGGTGCAAATAAAAATCTTGGCTGAATGCAGTACCTCTTGGCGGGGCCCTTTTGGGGCCCCAACAACCCCCAGAAATTTTAAAAGGTTTTCGCCTAGGGGAAAATCCTGGGGGGGGGGGTTTCCAAAAACTCTTCGGAAATTTGGTTGTACCCCCATAAACATTAAATTTTCCCAATCTGTGTGTTTGGGGACTTTTTGGCTAATTATTAGGGGGGGTTTTAAACCCCCCAAAAAATTTTTTGGAAGACATTTATATTATACATTAGCCCCTTTTTTTTTTTCGGGGCAGTTTTTTTTTTTCTTATTAAAAAAAGGGGAAAACTGATGGAAAAACCTTTAAAATGAAAACACTAGTTATGTTTTTTAAAGGAAAAGAGTAACCCCAAAAAATGCCTGGGCGAAGTGGTTCCCCGGGGAAAAAGGAACTAGGGGGGAAAGGGGGACTTTACCATACAGAAAAAATTTAAAGGGGGTGAACTCAAAAAAATTCAATGTGAAAAACCACTTGGGGAACCCCATGACAAAAAAACCCTTTTATTTCCCCCTTTTCCCAGTGTTAAAAGTAATTTTTAGCACAATGAATGTGAACGGGGGTTAATTTTGGGGTTTTTTTAATCATCAATGAATTTAGGTTGGGGGAAACCCCGGGCAGCCATTGAGAGAGAGACAATTTTGAAAAAATTGAAAGAATTATTGGGAAAATCCCCAAAATAAAGAAAATACCCAGTGTACGACACCCCGGCGTTACTGCCCCGTGTTTTTCTTCCCCCCCCTCCCTTTTGGGGTGAAGACCAGCCCTTTCATCACCCCCGTCCCAAATTTTCCCAAATTTTTTTAAAAACTCATAATTTTAGGGGGGGAAAAAGCAAAGGGGGCCCTGTAAAAAGAACAATATAGGCCCCCCCTTTTTTAAAAACCAAAAATAAAAATTTTTTTAATCCTTTTTCCCCCTTCTCGGGGGGTGTTAATTCTTTTTCAAGATGACCCCCTTTTTGGTTTTGCATAGTTGCCCAATGGTATATCCCCCCTACACAATTCTTTTTTCACATTAAATCCCGTGTATTGAAAAAAAAAAAAAAAAAAATTTTGTTTTAATAAAAAATGAGACATAAAAAAGGTGGTAAAGGGAAAAAATTTCCCAAATTGGGGTTTCTTTGAAGGGGCCCATATGATACGAATAGAAATAAGACAGGGGTTTAAAAACACTTTGATGATTAGTCTTTAAAAAGGGTTTTTCAGACTTTGAAAAATGTTTTTTTTAAGGGCCCCACTGTATGTTGAGAAAGGGGGAAGTGATGGTTAGAAACCATTTTTCCCCTGTCCGCGGCCCTTTTTGGGGTTTGGGAGGGTTTTTACTCTAAACCCCAAGCCAAAAAACCCCCCAACATTTTTGGGAATCTTCTCTTGCCCCCCGTGTCATTTGACTTCCTGCACCCAAAAAAGCAATCCCCCGGGGTCCCTATTGTCAGGTGTGATCTCCTAAATTTCCCTTTCCTAAAACTACATTTTTTAGATTCCTTATTTAACACTTTATTGCTACTTTTTTTTCTTTTATTTTTAAAATTTTTTAAAAAGGATGCTAGGGGAAGATGGATTGGGGGTTTTAACCCCGTCCTATTTTCACGTTTTTGTAGAAAACCCTTCACCGGGGGGGGTTTTACGAAATAAATAGGGGCATTTTTTTTCCCGTCTCCCCTTCTGCTTTTGGCCTCTTTTTACAGGCAGGACCCCAAAAAAGCCCGGGGAAAAATTGTAGTGTTAGGATATAAAAAACCCCAAAAAATTTTAAAGTTTTTAAACCCCCCTTGGGGGGGGCTAGTTTTAATAAAAGGGGGGCCTTCCTGTTTTGATTTTGGGTTTGGGAAATGCTTTTCAATTTTTGTTAAAAATTTTTTGCGAAAAGGTGCAAAGGAAAGCATGAACCTTTTTTTTTGAAGTTGAAAATTTGGTTTGGGCCGGGGGCCCCAAAGAGCGGCCTGGTTCTGCTTCCAAAGGGTGATTTAGGGAAAAATTTCGGGGGGGGCAGGTCCGGGCCCGGGTTTTTTTACTCTGATTGGATAAAAATCCCTGGGGGGATGGAATCAGGGGGCTAAGGGGTAATCCAGGACAAAAAAAAAGCAAGCGGGAAAAGGGGCGGGGGTAAGGAAGGAAAACCCCGAAATTTTTTTCCCTACCCAAAATGTCCCCACCGGGGAAAAATTTAAAATTAAAAAGAAAACTTTTTCCGTAAAAAGGGGAAATTGGTGTTCCCTTGAATTTTTTCCCCGGGGGCCCCTGGGGAGGGAAAGGAGGCAGCAGAGGCTTGTGGCCCCACAAGTGATAGGGGGCAAAAACACACTTGCGCCAGGGGGCACCTTTGGGGCTGAAAAAAGCCAGAGCGCAATTTTGGCAGCAGCTGGGCTTTACTGCCGTTCTTGTGCACTTTTACGGGGAAAACAAACTTTTGGTAGTGTAAACCTGAGTGGGGGTAGAAAAGGGGTTTTTACCAGTGATGGGAGTAAAACCTTTGGGGGTTTTTCCCCAGAAAAGTTGGGGTTTTTTTCTGGTTTTTTGGCGTGCTGGGGGGAAAAATTTTGTTTCTGTTGACGCGCTGCATGTTTTTTCGACTGCTAGACAGTCTAATTACTTTTAGGTTCCCCCAAAAAAACCGGATTCCTCACATTTTTTCAGGGCTGTCCAACAGCCAAAATCGGCGCTGCGTGACAAAATTTTAAAATTTTCCGTGCATGCCAAAAATTTTCCCGGGAACCCCTGGCACCCGGGGAAAACCAGACAACGAGTATACTTGCTCATCACTACCCCCCAAAAAGGGAATAGTATTTCAAAAGTTAGCTGACACGTCCCCTTTTTTGGATTCAGGGGGGTGTTCCTCCTTTTCCCGCTGGGGCGGGCCCCCGGACTCCGGGGCTGGGGTCCCGGTGATAGGAGTATCCCATGGGGTTCCGTCCTTTGACCCCCCTTTCGTGGTTTCGCCTTTCCCCCCCCGGGGGTTATTTGGGGCGCAGGAATTCCGTGGGGAAAATCTGGGGGGAAAATTGGCTTCGCTCTTTGTCAAGGAGTGGTTTGGGTTTTTCATATGCATCCCATGGGGCCCCTGGTTCTGGGGGGGTTCCAGATAGGTCATCAACTGAAAACCTGTGGGGTTACCCTTTTTGGCCCCTTCAAATCCTTTGGGGGACCCGGGGCTTTAAGGCCGGGGCCAAATTTTTAGTTTGGGTTTTTCCCCAGTTTTTTATTTTTTGGGGGCTATTGTATTTCAAAACCTTTGCCTGGTTTTGACTTTTCTACCCCCTCCGTTTTTGTCCCTTTTTGCCCGCCGCTTTAAAACTTTGAACTTTCCCCTTAATTTTTTCTAACCCTTTACTGCCTCGATTTTGTTTTTTTGCCCCCCCCGGGGTTTTCCCCCTTGGACTTCTGAAAAACCTTTTTTGGCCTTTTTTTTTTCCCCCCCCCAGTTTTCCTTTTCCCTCCCCCTCCACTGCCCCCCAAAGGGGAAATACCCCGGGGGCCTTCGCTATTATTCCAGCCCCTGTAGGGGGAAAGGGGGTCGGGGGGTTTCTCAGGGTCTGTTACCGCAGTTCAGACCTGCAGTGGGGGAGGGCCCAAAATTAAAAATTTAAGATTTGGGGTGCTCCTTTCCCCTCACTGTTTCACTGGTGTCCGGGTTTTTAACCCAACGGGGGGAAATTTTGGCATGAGGTTCTTAATTTCCCCCTTTTGTAAAAGGGGTTTTTCCATCTCCAAAAACTTATGATTTTTTTTAAAAATTGCCCCTTAGTTTTAATCCTTTTGGGAAAAAGTTGGGGGATTTTTCCGGGGAAAAGGGGTCTAAAAGCACCTTTCTAAAAGGCCCTTTTTGAAATTTTTAAAACCTTTTGGGGCTAAAATTTTGGTTATATTTTTTTGGGCACTTTTTTTCTTCGTAAAAAAGGTTTAAAATTTTTTTTTTATATGAATTTAAAAAAATTGGGTTTTTTAATCTCTTAATTTTTCCCCTCTATTTCTTTCCCCTGCTTCCTTTTTTTGTTTTTTTTAAAGGGGGGTTTAAAACATTCCCAAAATTTTTTTTTTTTAAACTACCCCAATGCATTATTTGCTAGATTGCAGCTTATTTTAAAAATTTGGGGGCTCGGGGCTTTTTTGGGTTTTTCCCTTTTGGGAAAAAAGGAAAATACAAGCACAGCTTTTTTTTCCTTTCTTTTTTTCCCCAAAAATCCCCAAAGGGGATTCTGTCTTTTCCCCCAAAAATTTTTTGGCTCTTTCCCCTTTTAAATTAAAAACTTAAAAATTTTTAAAACCCCCCCCCCAAAACCCCCTGGCCATACACCCCCGTTTGGCATATTGGGGGGTTAAGGGGCCTTTCCAAAAATAAAGAAAAATAAAACCAAAGAAAATTGTAAAACGGGTTTGGGGGGAATTTTTTTTGGGGCAAAATTTTCATTTTCATTATATTTCTTAAAAAAAAACAATAATAATAAATAATAATAATGTTGATGTTTTTTAAAAATTTAAAAATAAAAAATTTTTAAATTCTTTTTAATTTTTTGGAAAATTTTTTTTTTTTTTGTAACCTTTTTCATTTTTGCCTTTAAAAAGAAACATAATTGCTAAATATTGCAATTTTTTTTTTAAAATTTTTCAGCATACATCAAAAAACATAAATTTTTTCCCTTTTAAAATTAGCTTAAAGCGACCAGGCCAAAAAAGAAAAAATTTTTTCTTTAAAGACTCAAACTTTTGATAGTTTGGGGGCATGGGCTAAAATTTTTGCAGAATTCAAAACCCCCTTTTCTTTTCCTTCTGCCCCTTTGGGGTTGGCCCCTTCCCCCCCCCGGCCCCAAATTTTTGTTTTTTTTTTGGGGTTTTTTCCCCCCACCTTCTTTCCCCGCCATATAGCCATTGGGGTTTTTTTTTTTCAGGTTTATTTTCACTTTAAAAGACAAAAACCTTTTTTTTCCACACAGGGGACGGAAAACTGAAGGTAAAAAATACAAGTATGGGTGAAATTGGGAAAAAAAAAAAGCAATTCCACATTTTTTTTTGTTTTTTTTTTTTACAATGCCCCTTTTTGGAAAATCTGACCTAGAGGCTTAAAGAGCAACCGAAACCAAAAAAAACATTTTAGGGAAAAAGTTTTGGGGGAAGACACAAATTTATATTTTCACAAAATCTGCTGCCCATGGTTTTTATGGGGGGGTTTAAAAAATTTTTTTTTTCCTTTCAAATTTTTTAAAAATTTTTTTCCCATTTTTTTTCCCAAATCTTTTTTGGGAATTTTGAATCGTTAACCCCAAAAAACCCAAAATTTCCCCGTGTTGCCCTTTTTTTTGGGGCCTCGGGGAAAATTTCCCGGGTTTTTCTTCAAAAATTTTGGGCCCAAAAACCTAACTGATAGCACCCCATTTTTTCCCCCAACAACCCCTTTATTTTGTCAAAATTTTTTTGGGTTTTTTTTGGGGCCACCCGTTTCTTTTTATTAAAACCCAAATTTTCCCAAGGGGGTTAAGATCGGGGGAAATTTGGGGCCCCCCCCAAAACTCTCTTTTTTTGTTTTACCCCTTTTTGGGTTTCCCTTTTTTAGGGCCCCGGTGTTTTCCTAAAAGCGGGGAAAAGGCCCTTTTTTGACGCCCAAATGTTTGGGGGTTTGGGGGAAGTTCTTTGGGGGGCCCTTTGGTCCCTTCTTTATTCAGGGCCCCGTTTTTTAGAAAAACTGTGAAAAGGGGGGGTTCCCCCTTGGTGGAAAAACCCCCCAAAAGGGGAAGGTTTCCCCGGTTTTTCAGTTGGCATGGGGGCAACGGGGTTTCCCCTTTTTTTTTTTTTCTTCTCCAATGGGGGGTTTTTCCCGATGTCCCCAACAATCAAAAGGGGGGTTCATCAAGAAAATAACTTTAACAAATTTTCCCCCAGCATTTCCCTCCCGAAAACCTTTTCAGAATATAAAATTGTCCTTTGTTTTTTCTGGAGAGAAGGGGTTCTTTGGCCCTTTTTAGACTGGGCCCCTTCTCCAAAGTCCCGCCTCACATTTTTTCGAAAAACTAAAACCCGCCTGCTGCCATTCCTGGGGGAAACCTGCACTGCTGGTGCCCGCCCCCGCAGCTGAAAATTTTTTTGAGAGGGGTTTCTGGGCTTGCTGTTTTTTTTTGGGGGCCCCCAATTTTTTTTGGAAACAAGGGGAACCCTTTTTCCCCCAATTTTTGGGGTGATGCGATAGTTTTTTAAAGAGGGGAAAATTTTTCCCCACCTGGATACTCTTCCTTTTTTGGCCATTTTGTGCATTGCAATGAAATGCACGTTTTTCTTTAGAGAAAAAATTTAAAGAAAAAAAAAATTTAAGGGGCCGACCCCGCCCCTTTTAAAGGCCCCAAAAGGGGTTTTCATTCTTTTTTAAATTTTTTTACAAATTGATCCCCCGCCATGTCCTTTTAACACCCAAAACCGTGTTATTGGAGCAATCACTAAAAAAAGGGTTGGGGGCCTTTTGGGGAGGGGGGGAATGTTTTTTAAATGTGTTTTGGGGGTAAAGTTTCATTTTCTACCCCAAAATTACTTTGCAATAATTATTTTTAACTTTTTACCTTTATAAATTAGGTTTAAAAGAAAATTTTTCCTTAAAAAAGTGAAGCATTTGACTTTTTTAAAAAATTTTTTTTGTGTCTTTCCCCAAAAATTTTGGCCGACGGGGACATACTTTTTTTTTTAAAAAGGGGGGAAAATTTTTTTTTTGTTTTTAAAACCCTTTTGAGTCCTGTAACTTTTTTTTTTTTGGGGGTTTTGGGGCGGGGTCTTTTGGTTTTTTTTAAAAAACCCGTGTTACGTTTTTTTCCTTTTCCTTTTTTTGGGGAAAAAAAGATGTTTTTTTTTCTTCCTATTGCAATTTTTTTTTGGGAAAGCTGCTGCGACCCAAAAAAAAAATAAAAATTTGGGGGTTTTTATTTTTTTTTTTTAGTCACTTTCCTTGGAATTTTAAAATTTTTTTTTTATCTTGATAGATCGTCGGGGTTTTGAAGGGGGGGATGCAAAAATTTTTTTTTTGTATTTGTTTTTAATTGTTTTATTTTTTTTAAAAAGGCAAAAGGGGGGGGGGTTTGAAATTTTGTGGGGTTTTTTTTTTTTTTTTTTAAAAAATGTGGGGTTTTATGACAACCCCTTTTTAAAAACCAAAAGCATAAAGCCTAAAAAAGGGTTTCCCCAAATTTTTAGTAATCTGGCGATATTAACCCAAAAATTTTTGGGGCTTTTTTAAAAAAATTTTAAAAGGCCCCCCTGCAGTGGCAGGTTTTGGGGCCATGTTACAAAACCCCGATACCACATTTAAAAAAAATTTTAAAACACAAGAAATTTTTTTTTAGTTTTTAAATTTTGTCAATTCAAAACCCCCCAAGGGGTTTGCCCCTTTTTTTTAAAGGTTTTTGGGGGTCGAAAATTTTAAAATTAGATATTCGACCAATTACAAAGCCCCAAACAGGGGGCCCTTGGTTTAAAAAGCCATTTTTTTAAAGGGGGTTTGTAATACCAAAAATTTTAAGCCCAAGGGGGAATTATGTCTGATGAAAAAACTGAGGGGGTTCAGCACCCCCTTTCTCTTGTTGGGGAAACATTTATCCCCTGTCCTGGGGGGGGCTTTTTTATACGGTCTGCATCTTTCCATAGATTTGAGCTGGAAAACTTTTAAAAACTAAGTTTTAACTTGACGGGGCCCTTTTTGGGAACGGGGACTGCAAATCCTTTTGCAGCTCCCAAAAAAGAGCACCCTGGGGCCCCCAATTTTAAAAAGGGGTTGGAAATACATATTGTTCCAAAAAACTCTTTTAAAAACCCTTTTGGTTCTTTCCCCGGGAGTTAATAAAACAAATTGGGTATCATGATCAATGAAAAAAATTTTTTAGAAGGGGAAAAAACATAGTAAAAAAAAGGGATAACTTTTTAAATAATCAGGGGGCCCTTTTAATTTTTACAGTTTAATTTTTTGTACAGATCTCTGAAAAAATTTTTAATATCCCCTTTCAGGGAGCCGCCCCAAATGTGCCCTGTGTTCCCCGGGGGGGTTTTTCTGTAATTTTTATGGTTACTTTTTTTCCCCTTTGGTTTTAAAGAAAAAATTTTTGGGGGGGGGGTTAAGTGGGGGAAAAAACGTCTTCATTCAGCTCCCCCCACATCCCCCTCCCTCCAATTTAATTTTCCAAGGGACAGAGGGGGGGGAACGGGGGGTCTGGGGGCCCCGGCCCCCCTGGTCTTCCAGGGGGCCTTTATCCGTTTGGGGGGAAAATGGAGCGGTTAAAAAAAAGGCGCATCATAGAACCTTCTTTTAAATTTTTTTTTTCCTTTTTTTTAAATTAAAATTTTTTTAAAAAGAACCTGAACTCAAAAAGGGGGGGAAAACTGGGGGGTTTCCTGGCGTCTTGGCTATTTGTAAAGGGGGGGAAAACAAACCCCCACCAATTTAGGGGAAAAAAAAAAGCCTTTATGTAGAATTTCATACACATATATACCTATATTTATATATAACCCCCAAAATTTTTATTTTCTCTCTTTCTTTTTTTAAATCCCCCCCTATAAAACTATCATTATCTTTTAACTACTATCTAAAAAACAAACTATCTACAAACCTATTTTTTCTATCTATCAACTACCCCATCTATCTATCCCCCTTTTTTAAACTTTCTAATCTACCCAAATTTCTATTATCTATAAAAACACAAAACTATGTAACTATAAAATTTTCATCATCTTTTCTATTTGTCTATCTATCTTCTATTATCTATTACTATATTTTATAACTAATCTAAAAAAAAATAAACAAAAAAAAAGACCCGCAAGAGAAAAAAAAACAATTTGGGTGAAAAACCCCCCGACTTTCCCCAAAACCCCTTTGTGAAAACCAAAAAGGGTAGGGGGAAACCGAAAGTCCCCAAAAGACAGTCTATTAAACAGAAGCCCCTTTTTTTTTTCACCCCCGAATTTATGCTGCCTTTTTTTTTGGTATCTATCTATCCCAAAACTTCTATGTATCTATCTTTTTATCATTTTCTATCTATTATCTACCCCGTTTTTCACATATCTATTTATTTATCCCCCCCAAATTTTTACGTACCTTGCGAAAAAATTTTTCCCCCCCTGGAACTTTTCCCCCTTTTTCCCAAAATTTTGTTTTAAAAAAAAAACCCCAAAAAAGTAAAATTTTTTGTGAAGAATCAAAAAAAGTGGGACACAATTGGAAGTTAAAAAAAATTTTTTTGGTTTTTTTAAAATTTTTGGGGGGAAATTTTCCCAAAAATGAAAAAAGGGGGGCGTGCAAAATTTTCGGCCCCTTTAATTTTAAACTTTGTTTGTGCCACCTTTTTTTCGTTTTCAGGGGCAAGCCCTTTGGGGGGAAGTCCTATCATTTTTTAATCGAGAGAGGGGAAATTTTCCCCTTTCCCCTTTGGGGAAACACTCGAGCTCAGTGGGGTTTGGGGTGGAAAAGGGTTTTTGGGCCGCGGGTTTTCCCCCCTTTTTCCCAGATTTCGTTTTTGGTTCGGGTTTTTGGGGGTTTTTAATTGGGCCCTTTTTTAAAAAACCCCCGGATAGGTTTTTTTTGGAACCATTAAATTGTAGATTTTTTTTTTGTTTGGGATCATTGTCTTTTGGAAGAAAATCTCTGTTTTTCCGTCTCAAGGGCTTTTTTTAGACGCCAAAAAGGGGTTTTTTGAAAATTTTGGGGGTTTTGGGGCCATCCCTCTTCCAACAAAAATTTTAAAAATTTCCCCTTTAATGCTGGGGAAAAAAGCCAAAAGGGCCAAAAAAACCAAAAATGCTGCCAAACCCCGTTTTTAAAGTGGGGATGGGGGTTCAGGGTGATAATTTTGGGGGTTTTCCCCCTTTACCAAAAAAATTTTTTTGGCATTGTTTTTCCCAAAAAATTTCGATTTGGTTTTAAAATTACCAAGCAACCTTCCCCCCTTTTTGGGTGTCTCCCAGGGGTCTTGTTGAAACTTTTAAAAAACCCCTTTTTTTTAAAACTTTTGGGGGAAAGGCTTTTTCTTGCCCCCCTTTTCCATAAATTTTCCCAAATTTTGCAGTGTTAGATGATTTTTGGGGTTATGGAAAGACTTCCCCCCAGCTGTTTTATCTCTGCAGTTTTTCCAAGTTGGGGCATGGGCCCTCTTGGCTGCATTCTGGGGAACAGTTTTCTCCTTTTTTTAGAGAAAATTTTTGGATCCAAAAACCGGGTTTTTTAAAAATAAAAACAAAAACCCCCGACCTGCCTGGGGTTGGTTCCTTGGGGTTTTTTTATGCTTCTGTGCTTCCAAACCCCAACCCCAACTATCACGAGCAGGGGGATTTATTTTGTTTTACTGATTCACACATTAGTTTTTTTTATCATCGAGTTTTTTTTGGGGAACCTGGTTAATTAAGGGCCCCAATGAAAATTTGGGAAAGAGCTTCAGAAATAAAGGGGCCCGATAATATTGGGGCCCCCCCACTTTTCTGTTTTTTGGATTTCCAAAAAAAATTTTAAAAATAACCAATTTTAAAATTTGTTCAACTTTTCAAAGTGTCCCACTTGTTGATTCTTCACCAAAAAAATTTTTTTTTTTTCTTTAATTTTTAAAAAAAGTTTGTGGGGGGAAAAGGGGTTAAAAGCCCAGGGGGGAAACTTTTTCAAGGCACGTAAAATAAAATAGTTTTTATCTGAATCTTTTATCAATCTATCTATTTAATTTCCTAAAATAACCCCTTTTTTTCTATCCCATTTCTAAAATTTTTTTTTTTGTCCGGGGGGAAGAACGAGTGTAGAACCCAAAAAATGGTCGGGGACCAAACGGCACAACAACAAGGGAATTTTCCGGGGCTAAAAAAGGTTTTGGGCCCCCCCATAGGGACGAGGGGGGGGGACATCCCTGCAACCCCCTGGGGGGTGCCCTGTTTTTACTATGTTTTCCCATTAAAGGGGGTTTTTAACCCCCCCGCCCCCAGGAAACCTAAACCCCTTACTTCCCTGTTCTTTATCCCAAAAAAGGGGGGTGGCGGGTGAAGCCTGTTCCCACCGCTGCACTAATACAACAAAAAAAGGGAAAAAGAAAAAAAGACCCCAAAAAGGGCAAGGTAACAAAAAAACAGCACTTAGCTTTGCACACCCCTGTTTAACCCAAACCCCAAAAGGGGCTTTTGAAGTTTGGGGCCCCAAAAAAGGGAAAGTATCAAAAAGTCAGTGAGTTGTCACCGGGGAAAATCACTGACCCAAGCCGCATAAAACCATTTTCCAGGGGAAAAAAAATCCCTTTTAACCCCCCGGGCCGAAAGGAAAAATTTTTTAAGTGAGGGGGAAAGAGCCCCCCAAAAAACCAAAAAAGGATATAAAAAATTTTTATCTATCTATGTATATTTCAGTTTTTTTTTTTAATAAATTTGAAAAAAGGGGCCCACTTTTCCCGTTTTTTTTTCGTCAAGTTGGGGTGCAGAATTTACATTAAAGAGAAAAAAATGTAAAAAATTATTTATTTTTTCTTTTTCAAATATCTATCACATATTTTATCTATCATAAAATCTATCTATTTTTTATTATCTATCTATCTTTCTATCTATCAAAAAACTATTTATCTATCTCTCTAATATCTCTTTTTCTCTATTTTTCTATTTGATTTTTGTTTTTTAAATTCAGGTTTTCCCCCAAAAAAACCTGTGTGAACAGCTGTAATAATTTTTTCTTTGGGGAGTCACTAATGTTAGCTTTCCCCTACCGCAAGTTTTTGGGGTCGGCCGATATTTCGCGTTTTCGGGAAAAAACTTAAAATTCCCCTACTTTTTCAAAATTTTTTTTACCGGAATCGGAAAGTTCCCCCAATTTTTTTAGAGGGGGAAAGTGATTTTAATTTTGCCCCAATTTTGGAAAACCCCCGAAGTTGGGCCCCAACCCCTTTAAGCCTTTTTTTAACTTTTTCCCAAAGGGGTTGGGGTGATTGGCTTTTTGAAAAAAAAAACGGAAACACTATAGAAGGCCTGCCGCCATTTTTTCGCAAATTTTTCTTTGATTTTGTTTTGGGCGAACCTGCTGTGCTGACCGGGGCAGTTTTTAGATTGCGATTTTTTTTACTGTGTGTTGGAAAAGGTTTCACCAACCGCTTTTATTAAACATTTTGGGGCCGCAGTGTTTTTTTAACAGTCTGCAAAAAGGGTGGGGGGAGTGCGGGGGCTGGGTTTTCTCTGCGCCCCAAATTTTTTATTGGAAAATGCACCGGGCCCCCCACAAAAATCTTTTTTTTTTTTTTTTTGTGTAATTTTTAGGCTCCTTTTTAGAAATTTTTGTGGATGCGCCCCTTTCCTCCGTATCCCCAAAAAAATTGGTTTTAAAATTTTAGGTAACAAAAGGAACCCCCTTTTCCCAAAATTGTGGGGAGGTTTTTTTTTTCATGTTTTCTTTTGTTGTGTTTTTTTTTTTTTTTTTAGTGCAAAAACACGCTCCCCTTTCTTTTCGCAATGTGCTGTTCTCTGTAGGGGTTTTTCCCCGGGCCTCATTTTCCCTTTTATTTTTCTCCAAAATTTTTCTTCCCATTTATTTTTTAAAAAATTAAAATTTAGTGTACCCTTCCTTCCCCATACCCCAAACATTGGTTCAAACACATTGAAGTTAAAAAAGGGTAGCCTTTCCCAATTTTGACAGTTTGTTTCAGTGTTTTCTGCAGTCCTTTTTTTTTTTTTTTTTGAGTGCACATCCCCCCTTACTTGTTCAACACTGCCCGCGTTTTTTGTGGGTGTTGTCTCAGTGGGGCATCCTTTTCTTTTTTTCCAAAATTGGGGTTTGCAAAATTCCATTTAAAATAAATCTTAATTTTTTGGGGTTTTGCGCTTCCATCCGGATACAAACATTGGTTGCAAAAACTATAGAATAACAAAAGGGGGCCTTTTCCCAGGGGTTTTGGGGGGTTTTGGTTTTCCCCTGTTCAAAAGCCCTCTGGTTTTTTTTTTTTTGAGTGCACATCACGCTCCGTTACTTGTTCCAAAAACGCGGGTTTTTCTCTCTGGCGGTCTCAGGGCTCATTTTCCCTTTTATTTATCTTTTCCAATTGGTTTTTCTTTTTTTTCCTTTTTAAAAATTTTTAAAAAACTATTTGTTGACGCCTTTCCCCAAAAAAATACATTTTGGGGGGAAACATTGAAGTAGCAAAGGAGGGGGCCCCCTTTTTTTTGATTGGGGGAAAAGTTGTGTTTCAAAAGTTTTCCGCAGCTGTGAATTTTTTTTTTTTTTTTTTTTTTTAAATTTTAGATCACCCCATTTAAATTTCAACCCCCCTTGCTTTTCCTGCTTGGGGGCCCCTCACTGGGGCCCCTTTCATTTTTTTAAAAAATTTGCGCTTTATTTATTTAAAATAATTCAAATTATTTTTAGTGACCTGCTTTTCCTCCGAAAAAAATAAATTGGTTTCAAACAAAAAAGAAGTACACAAACGGGGGCCTTTTTCCCCGCTACTGAAAAATGGGTTTTAATTTTTTAAAAAAAATATGTATTTTTTTTAAAAAGGGGGCCCAAAAATAAGTAATTTTTTAAGAGGAATTTTTCCCCCAAAACCTTGTTTGCAAAATAATTTTATTTCTTTTGTTCCCCCCTTTTTAACAATTTTTTATTTTTATTTACTTGTAGCTTTTTTTTAAAAAAACCAAGAAACAAAAAAAAAAATTCGCACTGCAGCTGTTGTAAAAATTCAACCCACATTATCATTTCCCCAATTTTCAGCTTTTTTAAAGGAAAAGATGTGAGTTGGATTTTTCAAAGTTTTGGAGTGAGAAGGTTCACCACCCCGTCCCCCCATACAAAAGTATGTTTTGTTTTCCCTTTTTGTTAGACATGTGGAAAACTCCCAAAAATTTCCAAAATTTTTAAATTACGTTTTTTACCAACAAAATTTTATTGTTTGGTTTTTTTTTAAATTTTCCCCTTTTTTTCAGCTTAGAAAAAAGGGTGTAGCCAAAAACTAGTGTAGCACTAGCCACTTTAACATGTCTTTTTTTTTCAACGTTGTACAAAGGGCAGAATTTTTCCGGCACCCAGCGGGGGAAAGCGGGTTTTGAACCCCCAACAATTTTCGATTGTTTTGATTGTGTTTTCCAAACCCCTTCGAGCCCGGGTTTTAAGGGGGGACCCTGAGGCTAGAAAGAAATTTTAAAAATTTAATTTGAATTTTAATTTGGGTTTTGCACTTTAAATTTTTGGGCAGACACGCACCCCGGGGGAAAGAAAACTTAGGGGAAAACCCCCAAAATTTAGCTTTTGTATTGGTCGGGGGGGCCACGACTCCTGACGGGGAACGGGGAGGTTAAAGGGGGGGGATAGTAGGTGGTAGAAAAAGACTTTTCCCGGAGACTTTTGGAAAATTTTCCAAACCGTTATTAAAACTGAACCGGGGCGGGGAAATTCAGGGGGAAACCTGCCGTTCATTTTCGGGAAAATAAGCCGTTTACATTTTTCGGGGGGTAGCCCCCTTTTTAAAAAAGGCTTTTTTGTACACCACCGCACAGTAAAGACCCCGCTCCGAAATACACGGGGTAAAAGGGAAGCCAGCACCCCCAATGCTTTTGGCAAAGGGCCCGGCCAGTCCCCCGCTTAGAGACACAAAAACTTGAATGGGGAAGAGCCACTGGGAGTACATGAGAGGGCAAAAATGTAGTCTGTCACCATCTTACGGAAATGTTCCCCTTGCTGCTGGGCCGTCTCGGATGATGAAATTTGGGTGGCCTGCCACAAAACCGCAATTGGAACATTTCTTTCTGCCCTGTGCGAGGCGCTGCTTGTGCCCCCTTTTTGCAGAGCTGTCTCCACTGCCTCGACGCACAGAGCTGCTTTGAAAAGCAGTAGCAGCAGCGCTCTCGGCTGGAATGGAGAACATTATGGATTGCACCAGTGTGTCTTGGTACTTCCGCATTTTACGCTCCCGGTTCAACGGTGTGATGAGGCTTTGTAAGTTGTCCCGGTAGCGAGGGTCTAGGAGGGTGTACACCCAATAATCAGACGTGGTGTGAATGTGTTCGATGCGGCGGGTCGTTTCTCAGCCACTGCAGCATGAAATCAACCATGTGCTGCAGACTCCCAACTGGCCAAGAAACGTTGACCCCTGCAAGAGGCGTCATCTCTGCCTGTGTGCATCACCCCACCCTTGGTCTACATACGACTAGAGCATTGTCTACCTCCCTTGGAGCGATGTCTTCCTCCTCCATTGACTCCTCCTCATCCTCCTCACAAAGTCCTTCAAATACATATAAATTTACAAAATTTAAAACTCAAAATTTAAAACTTTGTATCTATAATTCTGTAACATCAGTTTATGGAAACACAATAGCATTACAAAAGGATAGACAAAAATGTACATTATGTGCTTTGTAATACGTTAAAAGTTTGTAATGGTTATGAAAATATAGACAGCGACTCTGGAGGTTCAATTGTTGATACAGCATGGTACTTTGAAAGTCCTCCAGCCCTTTGTGAGGAACCACGTTGCGCTGACTGTCCAGAAGGTGATGGAATTTGTGAATCCTCATCCTCCACCTCTTCCAAACCTCATGCTTAGTGCTTGCAGTGTTTTTTGAAGCAGGCAGATAAGGGGGACAGTCAGGCTGACTAGTGCATCATCTGCACTCGCCATCCGCGTTGACTCATCAAAACGCACGCAAAACGTGGCAGATATCCTTCATAGAGTTATTCGCCACTCATTACACTGGCAGTGGCTGCCCATTCATTATAGGATCCAATTCTAATTACTGGTTCTCACCAACAAAGCTCTCCACAGCGCAGCACCCCCCTACAATCTCCCTTATTTATTTATCGGCCTAACCGACTGCTGCACTCTGCAAACGACCTTCGACTAACCTCTGCACTAATCCGTACCTCCCACTCCAACTCCAAGACTTCTCCCGCGCTGCGCCAATCCTCTGGAATGCTCTACCCCAAGAAATTAGGACTATCCGCAATTTGGATGGTTTCAGGCGCTCCCTCAAAACACATTTGTTCACAGTGGCCTATCACATTCACTAATCAAAGTCATTCTATGTGTAATTCTGTGTGTGTAGCCCATTCACTATCTCCATGCATCCCTCACTCCCTTAAAATGGCTGGACCATCATTGTAAAACACCATTGTATATAAACACCTGTACTTTGTATTCCCCCACCTCATTGTAGATTGTAAGCTTTCACCAGCAGGGGCGGCTGATTTTGCTTTATTATTGTATTGTTAACGTTGTTACTTATGACTTGTGTTTTGAAACTGTTTAAACTGTAAAGCATGCGGAATATTATGGCGCTATTATAAATATATTATATTTATTATTTTATTATAGAGGCCCACTCAGTAGTGGTGAAGTGTGAAAGGCGCAAATTGCGAGTTGACTGCGCCTGATGCAGCTGATACTCCATTACTGTTGGCTGCTGCTCACACAACCGCTCCAACATATGTAACGAGGAATTCCACCTGGTGGGTACGTCACATATGATGCGATGTTCATGAAGGTGAAATCTGCGTTGCAGAGCTGCAATCAGCGATCTGGCCATGCTGGAACGTCGCAAGTGAGCGCACTCTAGGCGGACCTTGTGCAGCAGTGCATCAAGATCGGATAGTCCCTCAAAAAACTCGCACGACCAAGTTGAGCACATATGACAGACATGGTATGTGAGTGAGGTTGCAAGGCCCAGAGCTGACACCAGATTTCGGCCATTGTCACACACTACCAAGCCTGCCTGTAGATTCTCTTCCAAAAACCACACGTCGCTCTCCTGCTTTATGGCATTACAGAGCTCCTGCGTGTGTGGCTAAGATTCCCCATGGAAATTAATTTCAGGACGGCCTGTTGACATTTGGACACGGCTGTGCTCATATCGGTCGCAACAGGTAAACGTTCCGGGTCCATTGTTGGGGTAGACCGTGACGGATCCTGCAGCGATGATTCTGAGGAACTGGAGTAGGAGGAAGAATCAATGTGTTAAAGACTTGATTCCTGCAATCCTTGGAGTTGGCAGAACACTACAGCGCCACTCGCAAGATCAGTCCCGGCTGCACAACATTGACCCAATGGGCATGGAGGGAAAGGTATTGTCCCGGGCCATGGGTGTTAGAACCCTTGTTAGGTTTTGTTTCAGTTTGCTGGTCCCAAAATGACCTTTTTTCCCTATTTAGTCTGGCTCCGCCCTTCTGGCTTTCTTTACTTCATTATTATCTACTTTTAAGCTAGCGGGTGCTTAGGTGCTTAATCTGTCAGTTTTTGCTTGAGTTAGGATCACAAATATTTATTTTTTGTTTAATTATCCATGCTACAATTTATGTTAGGGGTTGTCCACCTTTTTCCCATTTCCCTAGATTTGTAGGGATTACTCCCTCGCAACTATAGGTCTTCGTTCACACTAGATGAGGACTTAGGGGGTTGGTCGCGGGATCGGGTTTTCCCCGTTACATCGTGGGGAAATTCAGCTTATTTGTATTGTAGGGACAGAATTCCTTTTTTCCCTTTACTGGTTGTAGAGATCATCAAATGGTACTGGTCCACGCATCGGTGTCAGGTGGACTTGCTACTGAGGGCTTTAGTAAGTGCCTGTTATTTTTCCCTCAACATGCTTTTGCAGACAGGGACGGCTTGCCTGCTGAAATGAAATGGGGTTGGCACATTGTATTGTGGGACTGACAATGTTATTCATTACGGAAACTGTCTGTCTCCCCACCTGAATCACAGCATTTAAAGGGACAGGGTTTTTGAAATGCCACATTCAGAGCCTGTGCTCGTGCATGGTTTGCGGAGTAGAGTTGAGCGATACTTTCCGATATCCTAAAGTATCGGAATCGTAATGGTATCGCCGATATCACTAAAATATCGGCGATACCGATACCGATACCGGAAGTCCCATGTAAGTCTATGGGAACAAAATATCGAAATTAAAAAAAAACCCATTCTTGCCTTGTTGGTTAATTGTACATGAAGGAAAACAAGAAAGAGTAATGTAGAATGTATTGGGGGAGGTTGAGGAGACATTAAAGGCATAGATGTTTGACCCCAATCCAATGGAATAGCATTATTTTTTTTTTTTAGGAAATACGTTCGGATTGACGAACAAATTGACAATGTTGTTAACCTTTTTTCTATTTTGTCAAATATGTCTGTTTCACAACTTCCATGGTCTTCACCTTTTTAACTTTTCACACACTTTCTCCTTCATAATTTTCAGCAGCATCATCTTTCTCATCAAATTATTCTTCATCTTCACCTTATTAATCTTCTAAAACTTCTTGCTATTCATCTTTTTGTTAACATTACTTATATTGTTCTTATTAAACAGTTATTATTCTTCATATTCTACTTCTTCATCTTCTTCCTATTCATCCTTTTCATCATATTCTTATTTGTGACAGACATTCCTGTACTTGTAATCTGTAAAACTCTGAATTTTCATCCTTCCATTCTTGCTGTCACGAAAGATTTTAATTACAACAGTATTTGTCCGCGTTCAGTTTAGCCTGCAGCAGCATAGGCATTTTCCAGGGGCACCACGAGGAGGAACGGACTCACCCCCATACACTGCTTAGTCTTCTTCTGCTTAGAATTTAGAGGCTATATTTTGCTCTTCATTTTGGTCTTATACTTAATGTTCTTCTGCTTTTTGATCTTCTGCTTATTGTTCTTCTGTCTCTTGTTCTGTATCTTGTAGTTTGTCTTAACCTTCTTTGTCCTGTTGGTGATGGTACAAAAGCCAATGGAAGTAACGAGGACCAGCTGACTGTGCTGGAACCCGGAGGGTCAGCAGAAGGAAAAGAGCCAATGGCACAACCGAGGACCAGCTGACGTTACTGGGACACGGGTTACTAAGCAGGAGGTACCTGTGCTCCAAAGCACTACCAAGGACCAGCAGACGTTGCTGGAACTCGGATACCGACATGGAGGCACCTAGGCCAAAGGCACTGCGGAGAACCAGCTGACGGTACTGGAACCCGGATGGGTAGCGAAGGACAAGAACCAATGAAAGTAACGAGGACCAGCTGACTGTGCTGGAACCCGGAGGGTCAGCAGAAGGAAAAGAGCCAATGGCACAACCGAGGACCAGCTGACGTTACTGGGACAGGGTTACTAAGCAGGAGGTACCTGTGCTCCAAAGCACTACCAAGGACCAGCAGACGTTGCTGGAACTCGGATACGACATGGAAGGCACCTAGGCCAAAGGGACTGCGGAGAACCAGCTGACGGTACTGGAACCCGGATGGGTAGCAGAAGACCCATGGAAATAAAGTGAGGCAGCAGGACATTTTGCGTTCACACGAGGGGACAGCTGACTTTTACTGAACCCCAGGTAACACGGGAGAAGTGTAGACTGTGCTAACGCCTACCGAGAAACAACTGGCGTGTGTAACCAGGGATGAGAAGAGAACATGGTGAGGAGCAGGCTATTGCGTTCACCGCGGGGACAGCTGCATACTGAACCCAGAAACCAGAGACAGTTATGACTGGCTAAAGCCTTCGAGATACATGGCGGTTGTAACCAGGAGGAAGAGACCATGGTGGAGGCAGCACTATTGCGTTCAACAGCGGGGAACAGCTGACTTACTGAACCCCAGTATACGGGAGCAATGAACTGGTACCACTTCCGAGAAACAACTCGGTGTTAACCCAGGATGAAAGAACATGGGGGAGGCAGCAGGACTATTTGCCGTTCACACAGCAGGGGAACAGCTGACATTACTGAACCCCGTAACACGGGAGCAATGTCTGTGCTAACGCATTCGAGAAACAATGGCGGTGTTGAACCCGGATGAAAGAACAGGTGTAGCGCGACTGTTGCCTTTCAAAGCAGGGAACGCGACATACGAACCCCGAACACGGGCAAGTGTACTGTGCTAACAGCACTTCCGAGAAACAACTGGCGGTGTGACCCAGGGAGAAAGAGAACATGGTGGAGGCAGCAGGACTATTTGCCGTTCACACAGCAGGGGAACAGCTGACATTACTGAACCCCAGTAACACGGGAGCAAGTGTATACTGTGCTAACAGCACTTCGAGAGAAACAACTGGCGGTGTTGTAACCCAGGGATGAGAAGAGAACATGGTGGAGGCAGCAGGACTATTTGCCGTTCACACAGCAGGGGAACAGCTGACATTACTGAACCCCAGTAACACAGGAGCAAGTGTAGACTGTGCTAACAGCACTTCCGAAAACAACTGGCGGTGTTGTAACCCAGGGATGAGAAGAGAAACATGGTGGAGGCAGCAGGACTTTTGCCGTTCACACAGCAGGGGAACAGCTGACATTACTGAACCCCAGTAACACAGGAGCAAGTGTAGACTGTGCTAACAGCACTTCCGAGAAACAACTGGCGGTGTTGTAACCCAGGGATGAGAAGAGAACATGGTGGAGGCAGCAGGACTATTTGCCGTTCACACGCAGGGGAACAGCTGACATTACTGAACCCCAGTAACACGGGAGCAAGTGTAGACTGTGCTAACAGCACTTCCGAGAAACAACTGGCGGTGTTGTAACCCAGGGATGAGAAGAGAACATGGTGGAGGCAGCAGGACTATTTGCCGTTCACACAGCAGGGGAACAGCTGACATTACTGACCCCAGTAACACAGGAGCAAGTGTAGACTGTGCTAACAGCACTTCCGAGAAACAACTGGCGGTGTTGTAACCCAGGGATGAGAAAGAACATGGTGGAGGCAGCAGGACTATTTGCCGTTCACACAGCAGGGGAACAGCTGACATTACTGAACCCCAGTAACACGGGAGCAAGTGTTAACTGTGCTAACAGCACTTCCGAGAAACAACTGGCGGTGTTGTAACCCAGGGATGAGAGAGAACATGGTGGAGGCAGCAGGACTATTTGCCGTTCACACAGCAGGGGAACAGCTGACATTACTGAACCCCAGTAACACGGGAGCAAGTGTTAACTGTGCTAACAGCACTTCCGCAGAAACAACTGGCGGTGTTGTAACCCGGGATGAGAAAGAGAACATGGTGGAGGCAGCAGGACTATTTGCCGTTCACACAGCAGGGGAACAGCTGACATTACTGAACCCCAGTAACACGGGAGCAAGTGTAGACTGTGCTAACAGCACTTCCGAGAAACAACTGGCGGTGTTGTAACCAGGGATGAGAAGAGAAACATGGTGGAGGCAGCAGGACTATTTGCCGTTTCACACAGCAGGGGAACAGCTGACATTACTGAACCCCAGTAACACGGGAGCAAGTGTAGACTGTGCTAACAGCACTTCCGAGAAACAACTGGCGGTGTTGTAACCCAGGGATGAGAAGAGAACATGGTGGAGGCAGCAGGACTATTTGCCGTTCACACAGCAGGGGAACAGCTGACATTACTGAACCCCAGTAACACGGAGCAAGTGTAGACTGTGCTAACAGCACTTCCGAGCAAACAACTGGCGGTGTTGTACCCAGGGAGAGAGAGAACAGGGTGGGAGGCAGCAGGACTTTTTGCCGTTCACACAGCAGGGGAACAGCGACTTACTGAACCCCAGTAACACAGGAGCAATGTGTTTACTGTGCAACACACTTCGAGCAACAAACTGGCGGTGTTGAAGCCCAGGGTCAAGGAGGGTGTAGGCATAAAATATTGAGTTATTGCCTTGTTACGTGGCCATTGCAAATGTATGTACTTCAAACAAGAATAAATGAAGTTTTACTACAACAATAAAATGATAAATTTCAATTACAAGATAGAAAAATATTTATACTTGACAGTCCTCTGTGGTTGATAACGTTTAATGGCAAAACTGAAATATGGTAACAAATTCAAAGCTTTCGAGACTACTCAGGTGTCTTCATCAGGCTAAGAGTAAAGCCAAAAATGAAGAATCACATATTTCTACACACAACAGGACACAGGAATAGCTAAGACAAGTGAGGGAGGGACAAGTGAGGGGAGACCGGCAACAAAAAGGAGAACAAGGATGAATTATCAGCGCCACACAATCACAGATAAATTAATGAATTTAGCTGTGGCAAAAAGACTTTTGTATGCCCGGTCATAGCATCATGGATATGGAATTACTGTTATTAAAATATAACTTCAAATATGAGAAACGTACAAAGGTTTCAGAATATAAGCTCATCATGACCTTTGACACTGTTAGTGATGGAATGAATAGATCACATGGATTTATGTCATTCTATATCAATTAAGGAATCTGCGTCTATGCCCTTCCAGGGTCATGAAAACCCCAAAAAATACGCCAATGAGAGGGCAATCAAACTTTCTATCCTTATCTAGGAACTGTTCGAATATTTATGTTCATCCCTGTGAGATAATGACAGTTCTGATACACGTCACTTACTTGTCTTACCTATTGCACTATTCCTGTGTCCTGTTGTGTATAGAAATATGTGATGCTTAATTTTTTTAGTTAGTCTTTCCCTGATGAAGAGACGTGAGTAGCCTTGAAAGCTTGCAATTTGTTTCCATCTTTTCAGTTATCCATAAAAAGGTATCAACCACTGCTGACTCTGAAGTCTAAAATTTTTTCTATCTACTGGCTAACACGGTACAAAGATACACATGTTTTCTAATTTCAAGAAGGAAAAATAAAGAAAATACAAATATAAACGCATATATGCACATGCCAAAAATAAATGGAACAACACAACACCCAAAAAATTGGTAACAAAATATAGTGTTGTAAATTTAAGAATAAAAGTACATTTTTTTTTATGAATAATGCTTAAGGAACGCAATGTTAAACATAACATAGTGAAGACAATGGATTTTGTAATAGTCACTCATCATCATCATCGCAAATTTTATGTGACAGTCACAGACAATTTAATTATTTAAGTTCATAAAATCGTAACTTTCTATAGCATGTATGACATGTCCAGCATGGACTCATCAATGTGATTGATGACACAATAATGTACAATAAAAAATAACCATTTAAAAAAACATTAGGCATTGTTTGTCACAATTTAAGTGTGTGCCTGCAAGTGTAGGTGAAACAAAGGCTACGGATAGCAAAGGTATATTCTATGTCTGTATCACACAGTGGACAGCCTCTGATGGTAATGCCGATGTTTACTGTACGTCAATAAAGTCTGCGGCTGAAATCATGCATTTTTTGCTTGTAGAGTGTTGAAGAGGGTAAAAGAATGTCTGGTTGCGCAAAGCTTTATCCGTCAACACTACCTTCCTACTGTCACGCGTAGGGTAGGGTAGCGTGTGGCAATTAGCTGACTATCAAATGTGAGGTTAGGCTGCGTTATTGCGCACTAGGGACGCAAAAAAAATACAGCAGTAATAATTTAATGTGTAATACTACACCTATGACAAACCAAAAAATTACGTTCCCTCTTTAACAATGTACAAGACTAACAAGCCTAATGGTTGACGCTGACTTAATTGAGATACAGTATTACATCAACATTGTCCATGAGTAACTATGCACTGTGATACCTATATACCAGTATTAATTTATATCTCTTGTGGTTGTTTCAACAGCACTTGCAGGTATAAGTACCTATTGTCAGTATGCATGATGCACTTTCTAGATGTAATAATTTATTATTGGACATTATTACCATGTTTACATGCTGGCCATTTCATATATGGTGTTTGAAGTTACAGTTGGCATCAGTATGTGTATTTTATAATGTCTGTCATAAATAAAACTCGTGATGATGATGATGAGGATGTAATGATTCGTACATCCATTGAGTGCATTATCTTACAGGTACAGATAAATTCCTTAAAAGCATTAATTCATAAGTCTGAAATGTACTTTTATGCATTAATTTCAAAATGTGAAGAGTAGACTATGTTTTATTTTTTGTTACCATTTCTAATAGACATGTGCAGATATGCGCTGTGATGACAAATTATTATTTGTCCATATTTTGTCAAAAATTTATCATTCTAGGCCTGCAAAACTTCACATTTCATGTTTTCAGCATAACAAGCAGGTGACGGCTCTTCCCTATTTGGAGCATGTTGGTCATGTGTTTTTCTGTCCATGTGTCGGGAACAGGAACTTCTTGCCGTTGACACAGCAGGGGAACAGCTGGCGTTACTGAACCCCACTAACAGTAGAGCTTGTGTTTTGTTCTGTGGACACGACACTTCTGAGCAGCAACTGGCAGTGTTGGAGCCCAGGGAGTAGAGTTCAGGTGGTAGAAAGATGAACATAACAGGAGACATGGATAACGTTGCGAACCAGTTATTTAATCTGAAAACGGACAGACAAATTCTGGCGAGATCCATGCCTTGTTCATTTTCAGAAAAGTAAGCCGGTCTACATTATCGGAGGATAGTCGCATGCGACGGTCTGTTAGTACACCACCTGCAGCACTAAAGACGCGCTCCGATAATACACTGGCAGCAGGGCAAGCCAGCACCTCCAATGCATACTGGCTAAGCTCTGGCCATGTATCCAGCTTAGAGACCCAAAACTTGAATGGGGAAGAGCCATCTGGGAGTACACTGAGAGGCAAAGCCAAGTAGTCTGTCACCATCTGACGGATACGTTGCCTCCCGCTGACTGGAGCCCTCTCGGATGGTGTAGACATTTGTGGCGCTGCCACAAAACTTTGCCACATTTTGAACATACTGGTCTTTCCCTGTGCAGAGGCACTGCGTGTGCTCCCTCTTGTTGCAGAGCTCTCTACACTGCCTCGACGCACAGAGCTGCTTTGTAAAGCAGTAGCAGCAGCAGTGCTCTCGGCAGTAAGGTAGAACATTAGGGATTGCACCAGTGTGTCTTGGTACTCCCGCATTTTACGCTCCGGTTCAACGGTGTGATGAGGCTTTTGACGTTGTCCCGGTAGCGAGGGTCTAGGAGGGTGTACACCCAATAATCAGACGTCGTGAGAATGTGGGCGATGCGGCGGTCGTTTCTTAGGCACTGCAGCATGAAATCAACCATGTGCTGCAGACTCCCAACTGGCAAAGAAACGCTGTCCTCTGCAAGAGGCGTTATCTCTGCCTGCTCTGCATCACCCCACCCTCGCTCTACATACTGACTAGAGCGTTGTGTACCTCCCTCTGGAGCGATGTCTTCCTCCTCCATTGACTCCTCCTCCTCATCCTCCTCACAAAGTGAGCCCTGCCCAGCCCTTTGTGAGGAACCACGTTGCGCTGACTTTCCAGAAGGTGATGGAATTTGTGACTCCTCATCCTCCACCTCTTCCAAAACCTCATCCCTTATTGCTTGCAGTGTTTTTTGAAGCAGGCAGATAAGGGGGACAGTCAGGCTGACTAGTGCATCATCTGCACTCGCCATCCGCGTTGACTCATCAAACGCACGCAAAACGTGGCACATGTCCTTCATAGTGGCCCACTCATTAATGGTGAAGTGTGGACGGCGCAAATTGCGTGTTGATTGCGCCTGATGCAGCTGATACTCCATAACTGCTGGCTGCTGCTCACACAACCGCTCCAACATATGTAACGTTGAATTCCACCTGGTGGATACGTCACATATGATGCGATGTTCAGGAAGGCGCAATCTGCGTTGCAGAGCTGCAATGCGCGATCTGGCCATGCTGGAACGTCGCAAGTGAGCGCACTCTAGGCGGACCTTGTGCAGCAGTGCATCAAGATCCGGATAGTCCCTCAAAAAACTCTGCACGACCAAGTTGAGCACATGTGCCAGACATGGTATGTGAGTGAGGTTGCCAAGGCCCAGAGCTGCCACCAGATTTCGGCCATTGTCACACACTACCAACCTGGCTGGAGATTCGCTGGCAAAAACCACACGTCGCTCTCCTGCTTGATGGCATTCCAGACCTCCTGCGCTGTGTGGCTTCGATTCCCCATGGGAATTAATTTCAGAACGGCCTGTTGCCGTTTGGCCACGGCTGTGCTCATATCGGTCGCATCAGGTAAGCGTCCACGGGTCCATGTGGAGGTAGACCGTGACGGCTCCTGCAGCGATGATTCTGAGGAACTGGAGTAGGAGGAGGAGTCAATGTGGACAGACTTGATTCCGGCAATCCTTGGAGTTGGCAGAACACGTACAGCGCCACTCGCAAGATCTGTACCCGGCTCCACAACATTCACCCAATGGGCAGTGAGTGAAAGGTATCGTCCCTGGCCATGGGTACTGGTCCACGCATCGGTGGTCAGGTGGACCTTGCTACTGACGGCGTTTAGTAGCGCATGTTTAATTTTTGCCTCAACATGCTTTTGCAGACCAGGGACGGCTTGCCTGCTGAAATAAAATCGGCTGGGCACATTGTATTGTGGGACTGCCAATGCCATTAATTCACGGAAACTGTCAGTCTCCACCAGCCTGAATGACAGCATTTCAAGGGACAGGAGTTTTGCAATGACAGCATTCAGAGCCTGTGCTCGTGGATGGTTTGCCGAGTATGGCCGTCTTTTATCCCATGCCTGTGCTACCGATGGCTGTTTTGTGGCCTGGGTGTGTGAGGATGACAGGGAACTTGCACCTGTGGGTGGAATAACACTGTGTCTCTGGACAACAGTGACAGAGGTTCTTCCATGGCGATCCTTTGAGGAAGCCTTACCAGCTGTGTGTGAACTGGAGGAAGAGGCTCCAACAGGAGCTGAAGATGTAGGTGCTGCTGTAGGTTGGCCTACATCTCCAGTGTGTCTTTGTAACTCAACAAAGTGCTTTGACCGCACATGTTTCCACATATTTGTTGTATTAAGGTTACTGACACTTTTACCTCTTTTAATTTTTTGATTACACAGCTTGCATTTGACATAGCAAATATCATCTGCAACTGTATCAAAAAAGGACCACGCAGAGCAAGTCCTGGGAGCGCCCGGTTTGGCTGTTGTAAGAGAACTGCTCCGAACGGGTGCCAAACTGGAGGCTACAGGCAAGCGAGTCTGCAGCCTACCTCTCCCTACTGTTTGGACCGTTGGTGCAATCTCTTCCTCAGAGCTGCTCCCACCACCTTCCTGTTCCTCACGCCATGTTGGGTCTTGGACCTCATCATCTCCACCACTACCCTCTTCCAACACCTGCTGTTGTTGGGTGGTCTGGCCAGCACCATGCTCAACAGAAACTGGCAACTGAGTCTCATCATCATCAGATGCGTTCTGCGGTGTGCTGACCATCGGCACTGGCTCACCCGCCTCTTCAGATTCAGAGAGACACAGCTGTTGCGCATCACTGCATACTGCCTCTTCTTCACATTCCAGAATGCTGCTTGGCTGGGCCCTGTTTCCAAGCCAACAGATTCTGAGAACAGAAGCAGAGACTCAGCTGGCTCCTGTACAGAGCTCTCTGACTGCCTGGGCAATTTGGCAGGCGGTGAAGAGACTGATGGTTGTTCAACAGTGCTGTGGTCCTGAGAGGAGGTGGAAGGTATTGAAGTCGATGCATTGGCTGCCATCCAACCAACAACGGCTTCAATTTGTTCTTCACGCAGCAGGGGGGTACGCTGAGCTCCTACAAAAGTGCGCATAAAGGAACGCTCACGGGGAAAACTGGTGGATGCTGTGTCACTGGGTGCGGCAGCAGCCACAGAATCCCCAGTCCTCTCCTGCTGCAAATCCACGGCCTCGACCACGACCACGTGCCTTACTCACTGACTTCTTCATCTTGGTAGATTGATAAAGAAAGTCAGAAAAGTTAAGGCCTAAGTGTGGTTATTCCTCACAGACTACAGTGAACCCTGCAGACAACTGTTCAGTATTGTGAAAGGCCCCTTTGTGTATTCTATAGTGTTTGCAACCAATGTATTGTATACGGATGGAAGCGCGTCACACTAATAGATTAGATTTTTTTCCACTAAAATGGAGCAGCACCAATTAGAGAAAAATGTGAAGGATGAGGCAGTGACACACGCTCAGCAGACTACAACCGGCAGTGGTTGAAGTACAAACTGGAGCGTAATCTGCACTCACAAAATGAAAAGCTCACAGACTACAGTGAACACTGAACACAACTATTCCTATCTGTGAAAGCCCTTTGTGTACTTCTATAGTGTTTGCAACCAATGTATTGTATACGGATGGAAGCGCGTCACACTAATAGATTAGTATTTTTTTCCACTAAAATGGAGCAGCACCAATTAGAGAAAAATGTGAAGGATGAGGCAGTGACACACGCTCAGCAGACTACAACCGGCAGTGGTTGAAGTACAAACTGGAGCGTAATCTGCACTCACAAAATGAAAAGCTCACAGACTACAGTGAACACTGAAACACAACTATTCACTATCTGTGAAAAGCTCCTTTGTGTACTTCTATAGTGTTTGCAACCAATGTATTGTATACGGATGGAAGCGCGTCACACTAATAGATTAGATTTTTTTCCACTAAAATGGAGCAGCACCAATTAGAGAAAAATGTGAAGGATGAGGCAGTGACACACGCTCAGCAGACTACAACCGGCAGTGGTTGAAGTACAAACTGGAGCGTAATCTGCACTCACAAAATGAAAAGCTCACAGACTACAGTGAACACTGAAACACAACTATTCACTATCTGTGAAAAGCTCCTTTGTGTACTTCTATAGTGTTTGCAACCAATGTATTGTATACGGATGGAAGCGCGTCACACTAATAGATTAGATTTTTTTTCCACTAAAATGGAGCAGCACCAATTAGAGAAAAATGTGAAGGATGAGGCAGTGACACACGCTCAGCAGACTACAACCGGCAGTGGTTGAAGTACAAACTGGAGCGTAATCTGCACTCACAAAATGAAAAGCTCACAGACTACAGTGAACACTGAAACACAACTATTCACTATCTGTGAAAAGCTCCTTTGTGTACTTCTATAGTGTTTGCAACCAATGTATTGTATACGGATGGAAGCGCGTCACACTAATAGATTAGATTTTTTTCCACTAAAATGGAGCAGCACCAATTAGAGAAAAATGTGAAGGATGAGGCAGTGACACACGCTCAGCAGACTACAACCGGCAGTGGTTGAAGTACAAACTGGAGCGTAATCTGCACTCACAAAATGAAAAGCTCACAGACTACAGTGAACACTGAAACACAACTATTCACTATCTGTGAAAAGCTCCTTTGTGTACTTCTATAGTGTTTGCAACCAATGTATTGTATACGGATGGAAGCGCGTCACACTAATAGATTAGATTTTTTTCCACTAAAATGGAGCAGCACCAATTAGAGAAAAATGTGAAGGATGAGGCAGTGACACACGCTCAGCAGACTACAACCGGCAGTGGTTGAAGAACTAAACTGGAGCGTATCTGCACTCAAAAATGAAAAGCTCACAGACTGACAGTGAACACTGAAACACAACTGTCACTATCTGTGAAAAGCTCCTTTGTGTACTTCTATAGTGTTTGCAACCAATGTATTGTATACGGATGGAAGCGCGTCACACTAATAGTTTTGATTTTTTTCCTATAAAATGGAGCAGCACCAATTAGAAAAAATGTGAAGGATAAGGCAGTGACCACGCTCAGCATGACTACAACAGCAGTGGTTGAAGAACAACTGGAGCTGATCTGCACTCAAAATTCAAAACACAGACTGCATGACACTGTAAAACAAATTCAACACTGTGAAAAGCTCCTTTGTGTACTTCTATAGTGTTTGCAACCAATGTATTGTATACGGATGGAAGCACGTCACACTAATAGATTTGATTTTTTTCTAATATAATGGAGCTGCACCAATTCCACTAAATAAAAAAAAAAAAAAAAGAGTCAGTGACACGTGCAGATGCCTACAAACAGCGGTGGATGCAGAGCAAACTGCAGCGTCACCTGCACTGTCACACACACACCTTGCACAGAGCTGTTAAAACAACACTGGCAAAATGATTCCAGCTTTACACAGCGGTTGGTAAACTAGCCTGCCTCAAGCACAGTAGTACACAAAATCGCAATATCTAACTGTCCCTCAGAGTCAGAGTAGCGTTCTGTCCCTTACTGAGTTCACAGCACAGTGACGCTAAAATGGCGGCGGCGCCTTTTATAGTGCATTCTGAACATCTTTCAGCAGCCAATCACAGCCATGCATTAGTTAAGATGACCGCAGCATTACAGGATGTTGCCCACACTTCGTAGGATTCCTCATTGGCTGACTAAATCACATTGCCTCTCAAAGAATTATGGGAACTTCGATTCCGTATACGATAGTGAAAAAGTATCGGAATTAAGTATCGGAATTCCGATAACGCGAATATCGGCCTGATACTCGTCGATGCTATTGCGGAGTATGGCCGTCTTTTATCCATGCCTGTGCTACCGATGGCTGTTTTGTGGCCTGGGAGTGTGAGGATGACAGGGAACTTGCTGCTGTGTGTGGAATAACAGTTTGTCTCTGGACAACAGTGGCCGAGGTTCTTCCATGGCGATCCTGTGAGGAAGCATAACCAGCTGTGTGTGAGCTCGATGAAGAGGCTTCAACACAACTGAAGATGTAGGTGCTGCTGTAGGTTGGCCTACATCTCAGTGTGTCTTTGTAACTCAACTACGTGCTTTGTCCGCACATGTTTCCACATATTTGTGGTATTGAGGTGACTGACACTTTTAGCTATTTTTAATTTTTGATTACACAGCTTGCATTTCACATAGCAAATATCATGTGCAAGTGTTGTGAAAAAAGGACCACGCAGTGCAAGTCCTGGGAGCGCACGTTTTGACTTTTGGAAGACAACTGCTCCGAACAGGTGCCAAACTGGAGGCTACAGGCAACCGAGTCTGCAGCCTAACTCTCCTCCTGTTTGTACCGTTGGGGCAATGTCTTCCTCTATCTTCCTTCTATCACTAACCATTTCTCTAGGCCTCTCCCAGCTTTCAAACCAAAGTACTGGTTCTCAGCCACAAAGCTATCCACAGTGCAGCACCCCTCCTACATCTCCTCCCTCATTTCTATCTATCGGCCTAACCGACTGCTGCGCTCTGCAAACGACTTTCGACTAACCTCTGCACTAATACGTACCTCCCACTCCCGACTCCAAGACTTCTCCTGCTCTACGCCAATCCTCTGGAATGCTGTACCCCAAGAAATTAGGACTATCCACAATTTGCATGGTTTCAGGCGCTCCCTCAAAACACATTTGTTCAGAGCGGCCTATCACATTCACTAATCAAAGTCATTCTATGTATTCTGTGTAACTGTGTGTGTGTCTCTAGCCCATTCACTATCTCCATCCCTCAGTCCCTTAAGATGGCTGGAACATCATTGTAAATGCACCATTGTATATAAACACCTATACTTTGTATCTCCCCCATCTCATTGTACATTGTAAGCTGTCACGAGCAGGGGCGACTTATTTAGCTTAAATTATTGTATTGTTAACGTTGTTACTTATGACTTGTGTTCTGAAACTGCTAAACTGTAAAGCGCTGCGGAATATGATGGCGCTATATAAATAAATATTATTATTATTCCTCTGAGCTGCTCCCACCACCTTCCTGTTCCTCATGCCATGTTGGGTCTTGGACCTCATCATCTCCACTACCCTCTTCCAACACCTGCTGTTGGGTGGTCTGGCCAGCACCATGCTCAACAGAAACTGGCACCTGGGTCTCATCATCATCAGATGCGTTCTGCGGTGTGCTGACCATCGGCACTGTCTCACCCGCCTCTTCAGATTCAGAGAGACACAGCTGTTGCGCATCACTGCATACTCCCTCTTCACATTACAGAATGCTGCTTGGCTGGGCCCCTGTTTGCAAGCCAATAGATTCTGAGAACAGAAGCAGACACTCAGCTGGCTCCTGTACAGAACTCTCTGACTGCCTGGGCAATTTGCCAGGCGGTGAAGAGACAGATGGTTGCCCAACAGTGCTGTGGTCCTGAGAGGAGGTGGAAGCAATTGAAGTCGATGCATTGGCTGACATCCAAACAACAACGGCTTCAATTTGTTCTTCCCGCAGCAGGGGGGTACTCCGAGCTCCTACAAAAGTGCGCATAAAGGAACGCTCACGGGGAAAACTGGTGGATGCTGTGTCACTGGGGGCCGCAGCAGCCACAGAATCCCCACGTCCTCTCCCTGAAGAAACTCCACGACCACGTGCCTTACTCCCTGCCTTCTTCATCTTGGTAGATTGATAAAGAAAGTCTGAAAAGTTATAAGGTCTAAGTGTGGTTATTCCGCAGAGACTGCAGTGAACACTGCACACAACTGTTCACTACCCAATGCGTCTCAGCAGGAAGGCAGTCTGTGCGTCAAAACAAAGGCACAAGCATACATCCATGTACCCTGTTTATAAAGCTATATAAAAAAAATTATGTAGTAGTGACGCACACTTTATTGAGGTACAGTATTACATCGCCATTCACCATCTGTGGCTATGCAGTCTCATCTATATATACCTTATCTATCTGTTGTCATGCTTCCAAGTCGACAGTCAGCCATAAATAGCAATTTTCACTATGCACTATGCACTTTTTAAAGGTTATGTTTGTTAATAAAAATGATTATTGCCACATATTATGAGTATTACATGATGGAAATTGTATAATTTTGTATAAAATATTTAGTGACATTATTCAGCAAATGGAACATTTTAGTAATATCACAGATAACTTGTAATGCTGATGATGTTTTGAAGTCAGACATTCATTGTCTATACAATAAAAATGGTGTACATACTGTTACTTATCCATCATTAATGGATTCAGATATGTACTTGTATGCTTTTATGTACAACCGTATAGCAGATTCCTTAACTAATTTATTTTGTGGTTTGCATTGCTGTTCAACATGTTAATGTATGTGTTTATGTTTGTCAATTCTTTATTTATCTAGATATTAGTTTAAATGAAATCATCATCTTATGGTAGTAAAGGTTATCTTTCTCTTGTTTGAAGTATAGACATTTAAAATTGACAGGTAACAAGGAAATTACTTGATCTAGTATTTAAACATCCTCCTTGACCCTGGGCTCCAACACCGCCAGTTGTTGCTCGGAAGTGCTGTTAGCACAGTCAACACTTGCTCCTGTGTTACTGGGGTTCAGTAACGTCAGCTGGTCCTCGGTTGTGCCATTGGCTCTTTTCCTTCTGCTGCCCCTCCGGGTTCCAGTACCGTCAGCTGGTTTCTCCGCAGTGCCTTTGGCCTGGTGCCTCCATCTCGGTATCCGAGTTCCAGCAACGTCTGCTGGTCCTTGGTAGTGCTTTGGAGCACAGGTACCTCCTGCTTAGTAACCGTGTCCCAGTAACGTCAGCTGGTCCTCGGTTGTGCCATTGGCTCTTTTCCTTCTGCTGCCCCTCCGGGTTCCAGTACCGTCAGCTGGTTCTCCACAGTGCCTTTGGCCTAGGTGCCTCCATCTCGGTATCCGAGTTCCAGCAACGTCTGCTGGTCCTTGGTAGTGCTTTGGAGCACAGGTACCTCCTGCTTAGTAACCGTGTCCCAGTAACATCAGCTGGTACAAGATTGTGCTACAAATACAAGATACGGAACAAGAGACACAAGAACAATAAGCAGAAGATCTAAAAGCAGAAGAACATGAAGTATAAGACCAAAATGAAGAGCAAAATATATGCTCTAAATTCTAAGCAGAAGAAGACTAAGCAGTGTATGGGGGTGAGTCCGTTCCTCCTCGTGGTGCCCCTGGAAAATGCCTGCTGCTGCAGGCTAAACTGAACACGGACAAATACTGTTGTAATTTAAATCTTTTGTGACAGCAAGAACGGAAGGATGAAAAATTCATACTTTGACAGATTACAAGTACAGGATTCTCTGTCACAAATAAGAATATGATGAAGAAGATGAAGCAGAATATGAATAAGAATAATAGTTTAATAAGAAGAATATGAGTAATGTTAACAAAGATGAATAGCAAGAAGTTTAAGAAGAAGATAAAGAAGGTGAAGATGAAGAATAATTTGATGAAAAAGATGATGCTGCAGAAGATTATGAAGGAGAAAGTGTGTGAAAAGTTAAAAAGGTGAAGATGAAGAGCATGGAAGTTGTGTAATATACATATTTGCCAAAATAGAAAA
>JARQOD010008243.1:0-36278 GCA_033576555.1 Oophaga sylvatica | reverse complement strand
GGCTGTGGCACGCTGTGCCTGCTGCAGCAATTTTTAGGCATGCCACGTTGCACCACAGACTGTCCAGGAGTTGGTGGATGCTTTAGTCCAGGTGCGGGAGGAGATCCCTCAGGAGACCATCCGTCGCGCTCATCAGGAGCATGCCAGAAGTTATAGGGAGGTCATACAGCATACCTCCCAAATTTTGAAGACAGGAAAGAGGGTTAAAGGCTGCGGCGCGCGTAGCTGAAAATTTTAGGCCATGCCCCGACCACACCATTTCACAGCTAATCACACCCATATCCTCGCCCCAAGCGTACCCATTTAGCACTGCTGATCACACTGACTGGTAATGAGGGCACAGTGGCTGGTACTGAGGAAAAGAAAGAAAGAGCAGCGAGAGAGAAAGAAACAAGCAGAGAAAGAAAGAGAGGAAAGAAAGAAAAGAGAGAGAGAAAGAAAGAACAGAGAGCGAGAAGGAAAGAACAGAGAGCGAGAAAGACTAGAGAGAGAAAGGAAGACTAGAGAGAGAGACAGAGGCGTAGCTAGGGGTTTTGGTTTAGTGGGGGCGAAACTTCTGAGTGGGCCCCTAATCAAAGAACCTCAGCAAATGACCGCGCTGTTGCCAAAAATAATCTATATATAAAAAGACCAATATTGATATTACCGCCATATGGTCTGTGGTAAATAATACCAGTCCTACAGAACATATAATAGATTACAGCACAGGTACAGATAATGACTTACCGCTGATGTTCTTTCTAATGGAATTGTTCACTTTTCATGTCTTTTCCATCTGGCCAGACCGACATGACGACTTCTCCAGCCAGGACTCGACTGCAGAGATTACAACAAAGACACATTTCACTTCTCATATTGTCAGCACTGTCCCAATTGGACTATTCTCAACCTGCACAAACTCCTCATCTGCCGATACCCAATATGAGCCGCTGCTGCCATATGTGTCCTATTTCTGCACCTGATACCCCAATACTGAGCCGCTGCTGCCGTATGTGTCCCTATTACTGCACCTGATACCCGAATACTGAGCTGCTGCTGCCGTATGTGTCCCTATTACTGCACCTGCTGTGTGGTTCTGTGTGACCTCTAAATTTTAAAGCACCCTCTACAATATAGTAATGCCGGGTGCAAGTGCCCTAGAAAACAGTGCCACATTTTGTCCCTAGACTGTAATAATGCCTGTGTGCCCCTTTGACAGTCACAGTAACCCGAGTTCCCTATAACAATATGTGTCCACTTTACATTTAATAATGTCCCAAGTCTCCCCTGTACATCTCCCTATACACAGAATAATGCCCTCACTGGATATATACTGACCCCTTAATGTCCCAAACTATTTAATGGGCCCAACACTGTTGATGGCCCCTAGATAGCATCCATACAGCATAATACACCAGATAGTCCTCAATATAGTATATGCACCCTCATAGGCAGCCTCTTATTATAATAAACCCCCATAGGCAGAGTCTATAATATAATGCACCACCATAGGCAGCCGCTATATTATAATGCACCCCCTAGGCAGCCTCTGTAGTATTAATGCATCCCCATAGGGAGTCTTGTAGTATAATGCACCCAATATGGAGCCTCTGTAGTATAATGCAGCCCCCTATACAGCCTCTGTAGTATAATGCACCCCCATATACAGCCTCTGTAGTATAATGCACCCCCATTAAAAAAAAAAAAAAAATACTCAACTCCCGGCTCCTGTGCTGCTCACTGTTCTCCCTCTCAGCGTCTGACAGCGGGCGCCGGCAGGTGATGTCATCGCGCCGCTGTCAGACGCTGAGAGGGGGATTATGGGAGAGAGGAGCGCTCGCTCCTTCTCTCTCTATGCAGTCAGCTGTATCGGCTGGATGCCGATACAGCTGACCCTCTGATGACGGGTGGGGGGCCCACTGCTGGCACCGGGCCCCCCACCACCTGTTCAGGCCCCATAGCTTCCGGGCGGCAGAGCAGGGAGAGCGATTCTCCCTGCTCTGCCGCAGAATGTAACTGTATCGGCGTGCTGTGCACGCCGATACAGTTACTGTAGCGTAGCTCCAAGTGGGCCCCTCAGAGCGCGGGGCCCGCGGCCACCGCCCCCTCTGCCCGCGACCTATCCTTTCAATCAGGGCCCACCACGCAGGAGCTGGGGCCCACCGGAGGTTTCTCCATTGTCCCGGTGGCTCAGTCCGACCCTGCTTGCCAGCCTGATAATACCAGGCCACAGCAGTCTGCTTATCTTTGCTGGTTAACAAAAATAGGGGATCCCCTCGAAAAAATTGGCGTGGGGTCTCCCTATTTTTGTTAACCAGCCAGATGAAGCAGACTGCTGGGGCCCTGGTTTTTCAGGCTGTTAAGGAGCCAAGATCCATGGACCTTGCCAGCCTGATAATTACCAGGCCACAGCAGTCTGCATATCTTGGCTGGTTAACAAAAATAGGGGATCCCCTCGAAAAAAATTGGCGTGGGGTCCCCCCTATTTTTGTTAACCAGCCAGATGAAGCAGACTGCTGAGGCCTGGTTTTTCAGGCTGTTAAGGAGCCAAGATCCATGGACCTTGCCAGCTGATAATACCAGGCCACAGCAGTCTGCATATCTTGGCTGGTTAACAAAAATAGGGGATCCCCTCGAAAAAAATTGGCGTGGGGGTCCCCTATTTTTGTTAACCAGCCAGATGAAGCAGACTGCTGAGGCCTGGTTTTTCAGGCTGGTAAGGATCCAATATCCATGGACCTTGCAAGCCTGATAATACCAGGCCACAGCAGTCTGCTTAGCTTGGCTGGTTAACAAACTAGGGGATCCCCTCGAAAAAAAAATGGCGTGGGGATCCCCCCTATTTTTGTTAACCAGCCAAGTAAAATGCAGACTGCTGCGGCCTGGTATTAAAAGACTGTCAAGGCCCATGGATTTTGGCCTCAACAGCCTGATAATCCAGGCATCAGCAGCCCCACATTTGGCGCATCAAAAGATGTGCCAATTGTGGCACTTTACCCGGCTCTTCCCACTTGCCCTGTAGCGGTGGCAAGCGGGGTAATAAGGGGTTAATGTCACCGTTGATTGCACGGTGACAATAAGCCCGGTTAATAATGGAGAGGCGTCAATAAGACACCGATCCATTATTAATCCCAAAGTTTTTAAATGTTTTAAAAAAAGACACAGCAAGAAAAAAGTATTTTAATGAAATAAAAGAGACAACACAGTTTTCATTAATTTTATTATACGCTCATTCCTGCGACGCCATCGATCTCCTGTAAAAAAGGAAAAAAACAAACCAACAGTATACCACCTGTCCGACGCAGTCCATAGCAACGAGGGTTCCCACGACGATCCAGCTCTGCTACATCGGAATGCCAGGCAGAGCTGACATCCCGGCGCAGCACAGCTGATTACCTGCTTCCCGGCGGTGACGTCATCGGACTGCTTTACGGCCGTGATTACCCAGCAGTCACTGCAGTTATCGCGAGAAACTGCATGTGACCGCCAGGGAGAAGATGATGGCAGCCATCAAGCAGTCCAGGACGAGACCACCGGAGATCTTCTGCCAGGTAAGTGCCGCTGACTCCTGACAGACCCGACCGACGGACACTGACCGTGACAGGAACATTCCGATTCGGTATCGATATGACGAAAATATCGGTACTCGGAATCGGAATTCCGATACAGCCAATATCGGCGATACCGATATTTGCAATATCGGAATGCTCAACCCTAGTAAAGAGGCATTCTTTAGAGGTGTGGTGATAGTGATGAGCGAACCTGCTCGGTAATGCTCGTTACTCGTCTGAGCAACACTGTACTCGCGGTACTCGACGAGCAGCAAGCATTTCCTTGTTTGCTCGGTGGGAGTTCTGGTGCACACCCTGCATTTTTGGCACTCTTTAGAGTGCCAATCAACATGCAAGGATTGTCAGCCATGCACTGTAATGCCGTAGCCATCTTTGTTATGGTATTACAGTGATTGTAGATTGTGCGCCTTGCGGACAGTGTCCTCTCTCCTTCTGTACTTGTGTGTGCCTTGTATTGCTCACGTTTACTGTACTTGTCTATATTTGCCCCTTTACACATGTAAAGCGCCATGGAATAAATGGCGCTATAAAATGTATAATAATAATAATAATTGGCTGGCCGCACAGTGTCATCAGGTGTATAAGAGACCGGGCGGCTCCATGCTTGGCTCTCTCTTCTCCAGAATTGGCGAGTGCAGGGAGAGCTGCTTCCGAGGTATGGTCAGATTTGGGGGTTTAGAAGTTAGTGTAGGTCTAACATCAAAGAAGACACAAATCCAGCTTAATCAACAGTCCTTCTAAGGACTAATTACGCGTATATAGATTGCAGTACTAGGTAGGCAAGGAGTGTATGTGCGTATATACATATCAATGCAAGGTATGCATGGACTGTACGTGGGTATATAGATCTCAGTAGCAGACAGGCATTTTATGTGGCATACATCAAGAGGGTCCATTCCATTACTGTCTGCTGCTGCTGCTGCCTGTAAGCTATATTGACCGTATCTACACAGCCCTAGATCTCAGGGGTCAGCCAATTTTTTTGGCATCTTAATCCTGATTATTTTTTTCAAAAGCAAACCAGAATCCCTTTTTTTTGCTAATTGCTTGTTGACACTGCAGAATACAGGCAGATCCTTTTCCTAGTACAGCGTGAAAATACAGCTATTTAAACAAGTTTGCTTGTCACAGGCCTGACATCTGAGTGCGCCTAAAAATCTGGCATTTTTGTGGTACTGTAGAATTTTTTTGGAGTGTCTTATACAATTTTTTATCACCATTTTGCTGCCCAAAAATATAGATATATTACACTGGGTTTTGTCCGCCACACAGATTGCATATCATTGCGCAAAAAATTAAGCCATTTCAGGCCTCACAAGAATTTTTTTTGTTGTCATAGCCTACATATTAACACAATTTTGCTAGCCAAAAAGAAAAATACAGAGCAGATATTTGAAAGTGGGCTCTCTTTGTCAGACGCGTGATCCTTCAGTGAGCTTAAAAATTGTGGCATTTCACACCTACATTCCCCTTTTTTGCTGTCTGTTACCCAATTTCTATACATTCTTTTGGGATAAAAAAAAAAAATATAACCCACATATTGACCAGTGTGTTATCTATGTCAGACTCCTGATTAGAGTTGAGCGATACTTTCCGATATCCAAAAGTATCGGAATCGGAATGGTATCGCCGATATCATTAAAATATCGGCGATACCCGATACCGATACCGGAAGTCCCATGTAAGTCTATGGGAACAAAATATCGTAACTAAAAAAACCCCATTCTTTCCTTGTAAACACTAAATATACACACATAGAATACATATATATATATATATACATGTCATTGTGACATATATATATACATATATGTATAGTTTATACACTTCTACATAGTAAAATAGCCTCTGATTCAATTGCCGGGTAAAGCCGGCTTCTGTGAAAAGACAGAAGCACCCGACATGAAATGACACTTGGTGTACATAGGGTTAACCATGTCTTTTCATGTCGTTTGCTATCTGATTTGCACAAACAATTAAATCAGTCTATGTGTGCAAAATTTCACACCTGTAGGGGTTAATTAAAGGTGTAAATTAGTTGTAAAAAAAACGGACTTTTTTGCTACGAATTTACACCTTTAAGTAACCCTACAGGTGTGAAATTTTGCACACATAGACTGATTTAATTGTTTGTGCAAATTAGATAGCAAAGGACATGAAAAGACATGGTTAACCCTATGTACACCAAGTGTCATTTCATGTCGGGTCACTGACATGAAATGACACTTGGTGTACATAGGGTTAACCATGTCTTTTCATGTCCTTTGCTATCTAATTTGCACAAACAATTAAATCAGTCTATGTGTGCAAAATTTCACACCTGTAGGGGTTAATTAAAGGTGTAAATTCGTTGTAAAAAAAACGGACTTTTTTGCTACGAATTTACACCTTTAATTAACCCCTACAGGTGTGAAATTTTGCACACATAGACTGATGTAATTGTTTGTGCAAATCAGATAGCAAAGGACATGGTTAACCCTATGTACACCAAGTGTCATTTCATGTCGGGTTCTGCATTTTCACAAAAGCCGGCAATTGAATTAGCGGCTATTATACTATGTAGAAGTGTATGAACTACAAATATAAATATATATATATATGTGTCACAAATTCAATGACATGTATATATATATATATGAGGTGTAAAATTGCTGAAAAAAAATGCGTGGGCTCCCGCCCTATTTTCGCAACCAGACAGACAAAGCCAGTGAGTGGGGGCAGATAATAATAGCCCAGAGAGGGACCATTATTTTTGCCCCCCCCCGGCTACTAACATCTGCCCTAGACACCCCAGGAAAGACAAATCTATAATTAGATTCGCCCTTTCTGGCACTTTGCCCGTCTATTCCCATTGCCCTGTAGCGGTGGCGAATGGGTTAATATGGGGTTAAAGCCACCTTGCTATTGAAAGGTGACCTTAAGCCAGGTTAATAATTGAGAGCTGTCAATTAGACAACTATCAATTATTAATCCTATTGCATGAAATAAAAATAAAACACACACACTTTAATTAAAAATCATTTTAATGAAATAAAGACACATGTTTTCGACCATCTTTTATTTTACTGCAAAAACCATTTCCTGTAATAAAAATAAAATAAAAAAGCTAAATTATTCTTACCTATCCCATGCACAGTCAGGTCCCACGGTGTAATCCCTTCAGAAAGGGTTAATGTTTACTGCTGGGACCGCAGCTAATGCTGCAGCCTCACAGTAAACCCCCAAATGAATGAGTTCCTCTCCTGGCTGACAGGAGAGTAAAGGCTGGGTGTCACATAACGATACACCAGCGATCCCGACAACGATATGCACTTGTCAGGATCGCTGGTGTATCGCTACATGATCGCTGCTGAGCTGCCAAACAGGCAGCTCAGGCAGCGATCTGGGACAGCGACACTGCGGGTAACATCGCTTAAGGGCCCGTCTCACATAGCGATATCGCTACCGAGATCGCTGCTGAGTCACTAGTTTTGTGACGCAGCAGCGAACTCACCAGCGATATCGCTGTGTGTGACATTCAGCGACGATCAGCCCCCCTGCCGGGTATCGCTGATCGTCGCAGAAATGTTAGGACCTTTTTTTGATCGCTGGTTTCCCTCTGACAGGCACGCATCGCTGCGTGTGACAGGCGGGAGACCAGCGATCCGCTGGTAACCAAGGTACACACCGGGTTTCCAGGCACCGCGCAGCGCTTGGAAACCCGCTGTGTACCTTGGATACCAGCTCCCTGCATCAGGGCGCTGGTATCCAAGGTACACAGCGGGTTTCTAGGCACAGCCCCGCGCCTGGAAACCCGCTGTGTACCTTGGTTACCAGCGGATCGCTGGTCTCCCGCCTGTCACACGCAGCGATGTGTGCCTGTCAGCGGGAAACCAGCGATCAAAAAAAGGTCCTGACATTTCAGCGACGATCAGCGATACCCGGCAGGGGGGCTGATCGTCGCTGAATGTCACACACAGCGATATCGCTGGTGAGCTCGCTGCTGCGTCACAAAACTAGTGACTCAGCAGCGATCTCGGTAGCGATATCGCTATGTGAGACGGGCCCTTAAGTGGAAAGCTTAATTGATTGCTTTCCACTTTCACTTCAGGTCAGCCAGGGACACAATCAGTGACGTCAGAGGGAACTGATTAACAAAAATAGGGGTTCCCTTCGAAAAAAAAATGGCGTGGGGTCCCCCCTATTTTTGTTAACCAGCCAGATGAAGCAGACCGCTGAGGCCTGGATTTTCAGGCTGTTAAGGAGCCAAGATCCATGGACCTTGCCAGCCTGATAATACCAGGCCACAGCAGTCTGCATATCTTGGCTGATTAACAAAAATAGGGGATCCCCTCGAAAAAAATTGGCGTGGGGTCCCCCCTATTTTTGTTAACCAGCCAGATGAAGCAGACCGCTGAGGCCTGGATTTTCAGGCTGTTAAGGAGCCAAGATCCATGGACCTTGCCAGCCTGATAATACCAGGCCACAGCAGTCTGCATATCTTGGCTGATTAACAAAAATAGGGGATCCCCTCGAAAAAAATTGGCGTGGGGTCCCCCTATTTTTGTTAACCAGCCAGATGAAGCAGACCGCTGAGGCCTGGATTTTCAGGCTGTTAAGGAGCCAAGATCCATGGACCTTGCCAGCCTGATAATACCAGGCCACAGCAGTCTGCATATCTTGGCTGATTAACAAAAATAGGGGATCCCCTCGAAAAAAATTGGCGTGGGGTCCCCCCTATTTTTGTTAACCAGCCAGATGAAGCAGACCGCTGAGGCCTGGTTTTTCAGGCTGGTAAGGATCCAATATCCATGGACCTTGCCAGCCTGATAATACCAGGCCACAGCAGTCTGCTTAGCTTGGCTGGTTAAGAAAAATAGGGGATCCCCTCGAAAAAAAAACGGCGTGGGGATCCCCCTATTTTTGTTAACCAGCCAAGTAAAATGCAGACTGCTGCGGCCTGGTATTAAAAGACTGTCAAGGCCCATGGATTTTGGCCCTCAACAGCCTGATAATACCAGGCATCAGCAGCCCCACATTTGGCGCATCAAAAGATGTGCCAATTGTGGCACTTTACCCGGCTCTTCCCACTTGCCCTGTAGCGGTGGCAAGCGGGGTAATAAGGGGTTAATGTCACCGTTGATTGCACGGCGACAATAAGCCCGGTTAATAATGAAGAGGTGTCAATAAGACACCGATCCATTATTAATCCCAAAGTTTTTAAATGTTTAAAAAAAAGACAAAGCAAGAAAAAAGTATTTTAATGAAATAAAAGAGACAACACAGTTTTCATTAATTTTATTATACTCTTATTCCTGCGACGCCATCGATCTCCTGTAAAAAAAGAAAAAAAACAAACCAACAGTATACCACCTGTCCGACGCAGTCCATAGTAACGATTGTCCCACGACGATCCAGCTCTGCTACATCGCAATGACAGGCAGAGCCTGTCATCGCGACGCAGCACAGCTGATTACCTGCTTCCCCGGCAGTGACGTCATCGGACTGACTGCTTTACGGCCGCAATTACCCAGCAGTCACTGCAGTTATCGCGAGAAACTGCATGTGACCGCCGGGGAAAGAAGATTGCGGCCATGAAGCAGTCCAGCCCGTGACCGCCGGAGATCTTCTGCCAGGTAAGTGCCGCTGACTCCTGACAGACCCGACCGACGGACACTGACAGTGACAGTGACAATCCCGATTCCGGTATCCGATATGACGAAAATATCGGAACTCGGAATCGGAATTCCGATACAGCCAATATCGGCCGATACCCGATATTTGCAGTATCGGAATGCTCAACCCTACTCCTGATCGATCAGTGTGCTAAAAATTGTGGTATTTCAGGGTAAGATTACACTGGATTTGCTGAGTGTTACCCTATTTCTATACAGTCTTTTGGGGTTAAAAAAAAATCCAACTCACATATTGACCAGTGTGTTATCTGTGTCAGACACCTATCCCTCTGTGTGCTGAAAATTGTGGCATTTCAGGGCTACATTACACTGGATTTGCTGAGTTTTACCCTATTTCTATACAGTCTTTTGGGGCAAAAAAAAAAACCAGCCCACATATTGACCAGTTTGTTATCTGTGTCAGACGCCTGATCTATCATTTTGCTAAAAATTGTGGCATTTCAGGCCTAGATTCCCTTTTTTTGCTGTCTGTTACCATATTTCTATACAGTCTTTTGGAGTAAAAAAAATCCAGCCCACATATTGACCAGTGTGTTATCTGTGTCAGACGCCTATCCCTCTGTGTGCTGAAAATTGTAGCATTTCAGGGCTACATTACACTGGATTTGCTGAGTGTTACCCTATTTCTATACAGTCTTCTAGGGTAAAAAAAAAAATCCAGCCCAAGTATTGACCAGTTTGTTATCTGTGTCAGACGCCTGATCTGTTATGTTTCGGTAGCTGAGGAGTGCAGGTAAAAAAGGAAATACACCAGAGCAGTTGGAATCTATGAGATTGCAGTACCCTGACTAACCACCACAACTAAAGGCAGCCGTGGAGCGTTCCTACGTTGGTCCTAGACGCCTCGTCACAGCCTGAGAAACTAACTACACCTAAAGATAGAAAGAGGAAAGCTATCTGCCCCGGAGCAGATCCCCAAAGAACATAGAAAGCCCCCAAACATGTAATGGCGGTTAGACAAGATGAAATACTGACACAGACAGAAAATAGTATGAGCAAACGTTGGGGCCCAAACTACCTAAATAGAAAAGGATAGGAAGGGCACTTACTGCAATCCCAAAAAAAACCCTGAAAAGCACCAACTCTACTAATTTCAAAAACACCTGAGATCACACGACCTCTACCACCTAAATTAGTTCTCTGGTGTAACAAAATCAAAACAGCAGCCACTGAAAAAACTGGAAAAAGCAAATGTACAAACATCAGTGGCTGAACTAAACTGAGAGGGCAAAAGCCCCCGAAGGGGACCCTGAAGGCCCCCACAGAAGTGCAGGACAAAATGCAAAAATCAAGCACAAAAACAAAAAGAAGAAAATGTCTTATCTGTTAGCAGGAGATGCAGACACGACACAGCAGGCTACAAAGGAAACAGGAATCAAGGATTGAGACCAGAACAATTGATCACTGGCAACCCTGATGGGAAGGCGAGTCCCTTATATAAGACCAGTCAGTAACACCTGATTCCCAATCCTCACAATCTTCACTGGACAGTCCAGTACCGGTTGTAACCACCAGAGGGAGCCTCTGCTCAGAACTCATTTCAAGTCCATTCACAACACTGATCTATTAGTGTGCTAAAAATTGTGAAATTTCAGGCCTATGTAAGAAGACGAATAAACACGGGGAGGCTTTTTCTGCTTTGTGTCTGGAACCATCGGGCTGTCACCCATGTTGCAGGGGGAGAGCTCTTTAGGAGAAGACCAGGGTTTGCTAGAGACTGAAGGGGCGGAGCCGGAATAAGCAGCTCTGCGTACGGGAAGAAAGACAGACGGGTGACGAGGGAGCTGTGTGGGCAGGTCTGACGGAAGAGACAGAGCACCCGTACAGATCAGGCCCATCAGACAGTGCCTTGAGGCAGTTATCTGTTAGAGGTAGGTGACCGTGTGTCTGTGCCCAGTCATCCATCCCAGCTACAAGCGACGCTCCCCAGCAAGCTGTGACTGTGACACGCGTGCAGCATGCAGATAGACAGACAACAAATATTATATGAATATGATCAGATGCCATCTATCTGGATGATATTATCGTTTTTGCCCCATCCTTTGAAGAGCATCTCCGGAGACTGGAGTGTTGAGCCGCCTATTACAACACGGGCTGAAAGTAAAGCCACAGAAGTATCATCTGTTTCGTACTCAAATTGAGTATTTAGGATATGTGGTCTCAGCAGAAGGAGTACGTCCATCTCGTAAAAAGATTGCCAGGGTGCAGGACTGGCCCACTCCAAAGACTGCGAAAGATGTGTGAGCCTTTTTAGGACTCACTGGATACTTCAGACGTTTCGTAAAGAATTTTACTTGCATCGCTAATCCGCTGTTGGAACTTTTGAAAGGAGTACCGTCCCATGCAAGAAACAGTCCTGTATAATGGGCAGACAACGGGAGGAAGACTTTCAAGCCCTGAAATTGGCCCTTACACATGGACGGAAGTCTGCATGGACTCGGAGCAGTGTTGTCACAGGTGCAGAGAGGGGAGGAGCGAGTAATTACTTATGTAAGTCGATCTCTACATGACTCTGAGTAGAACCTGGATAACGACAGTTCTTTTAAGCTGGAGTTGTTGGCGTTGGTGTGGGCCATGACGGAGAAGTTTGTTGAGTACTTGTCTGGCTCTGAAGTTCATGCGAAGACAGATAACAACCCATTGGCCCATCTGAATAAAGCAAAACTCGGGGCACTGGAACAACACTGGGTAGCTCAGTTGGTGAAGTTTTGGTATAAGATCACATACAATAGAGGAGTAGAGAATGCCGATGCTCTGTCCCGAGTGGACTATGGAAAACCCGGACCTAAACCGTGATTCAGAGTTGGAGGCTGAGGAGATTCCTAGATTTAAGGACTCTGCCAGGACTGTGGCAGCCACAATGGAACAGGTACGGACAACGTCTCGTACAGATCTACTGGGACAATTCCGTGATGAGTGGGTCCGAGTGCAGCAGGAGGATAGAGAACTAGCTCGCCTGAGATTGTGGGTGTCGGATAGATAACTACCCAGTCAGCAAGAAAGGAGCACTCTGTCCCTAGATACTCTGCGGATGCTATGACAGTGGAAGAGCCTACAGTTGAGTGACGGAATCCTGTACTAGAAGGTTCTCTTGCCACAGGAGCTGGGTGTCACCTGGCAAACGGTGATTCCGGAGACATTGTTGTCCCAGGTGGCTACAGAAGCACACGAAAAAGGGGCTCACTTCGGGATGGAGAAGACTTTCCAGTGTCTGCAACGGTTAGATTATCACCCTCAACTGAAAACGACCGTAGAGAGAATCTGTAAACTCTGTCGAAGCTGTGAGCTGGCCAAGCCACCTGAACAAAGCGCTCCTACACAGACCATCATGACTTCATCTCCTTTAGAGTTGCTAATGATCGATTATCTGACCATAGGTCCAGCACACCAGGGGTATGAACATTGCTTGGTGATGATAGATCATTGCAGAGTCAGCAGCCTATGCCATCTGTAAGAACTTTATTTAGGTGTATGGGTGTCAGAAGCGCATTCATTCAGACCAAGGCGCCTGTTTTCTCAGAAAAGTAATGAAGAGAAGAGTTGCATGGGCTGTACTGTATTGGCAAGTCCGGCACAACACCTTATCCCCAGGAAAATGGGGCCTATAAGCAGTTCAACCGTACTCTAATTCAGATGTTGAGAACCTTGGAAGAGGACAGGACAGCACGATGGCCTGACTTTGTGACCAAGTTGGTTTGGGTGTACAACAACAGAAAACACAGCGCCACCAGTTATTCGCCTTATGCCATTCTGTTCGGTTGCCCCGGTAAAGAGATTACTGAACTGGAGCAAGAGCCTGAGGAGGATTACCCACGGACGGGGGTCTCTACTTGGGTTTGAGAACATCGACATCGATTACAGACGTTACACCGTTTGGTGCAAACCAAGCTCCAAGACATGGAACATCCTAATACTGCTCCTCTGCATGGGACAGCTCTATGAGCTGGGACCATGTCCTAGTACGGGAGAGGCACCCCAAGAAAAGTTGGAGTCTCGTTGGGAGAAGAGCTGGGTGAAGCGTAGACTTGATGCTAGGGGACCCGTCTGAGATTCTGCCTGAAGGAGCACAGGATGCCCCTACTCAGATAGTTCATCGCAACATGTTGCGGCCTTGTATGTCCAAGGATCCTAACCCCAAACCAGAAGCCCCAGAGATGCCGGGAGTAGACACAGAAGTTCCTGTTGAATATGAAGAGGACAAGTCGGACGTTGACAGTTCCGTCGTGGAAGAAGTGTCCTCCGCTCCCCGAAGACAGCTGGATTCAACCTGCTCCCATGTACTCTACTGCTCCTTCTAGCCTATGGCGCTCTGAACCTTACACCGCAGGAGTTCCCTTAATCAGTATAATCAAGATCAATTTGTTTGGCTGCAGATAGTCCAAGGACTGGAAGAGTGTCAGCGTGTATTTAGGAAACTCTCACCCGTGGAATGGCGAGCTAAAAGTGCGGGGGAGTGTAAGAAGATGAATAAACATGGGGGTGACTTTTCTGCTAAAGGTATGAAACCATCAGGGCTGTCACCCATGTTGAAGGGGGGAAGCACTTTAGGAGAGGACTAGAGACTGAAGGGGGCGAGCCGGATAAAGCAGCGCTGCGCGGGAAGGAAGAAAGATGGGTGACGAGGGAGCTGTGTGGGCAGATGGGTGCAGGTCTGATGGAAAGACAGAGCACCCGTACAGATCAGGCTCATCAGACAATGCCTTGAGGCAGTTACCTGTTAGAGGTAGGCGACCGTGTGTCCATGCCCCGTCATCTGTCCCAGCTACAAGCAACACTCCCCAGCAAGCTATGACTGTGACATGGTGACATGCGCGCAGCACGCATATGGGCAGACAACCAGGCTAGAGTCTTGTGATCAGACACCCAGACATACCGCGGGGCGAGGCTTCGTCCCGGCGATCCCCTACACTGGACTAAGTACTGTGCTAGATATCATTGAGCATGGGAAATATCCCCACTTCTCAGAGTCTGCGTCGAGACAACACGTGCCGCTGCTGTCGGCACCACCGTTGGATTCTTGCTTGCCAGAGACTTCATCGAAACGTCCCGCGCCGCTGTTGACGGTGCCACCATTGGAACTCTGAGGCGCTGCTCACCAGAAGAACACAGGCTGTTAAGTTATATTACTTTTATCTTGAACTATCGACGCCCTTACCTTGCCTACCCCATCACGCTCCCAGTTCTACCCCATTCCCTGTCACTTCCTTATTCCCTGCATGAAGAACATTGTTTGTTCAAATAAATCTGTTAACTCTTGATCTACCTGCTGTCCGTGTTGACATCCCAAGTCCTGCGATATCTACACCTACATTCCCCTTTTTTGCTGTCTGTTACCCTATTTCTATACAATCTTTTGGGGTAAAAAAAAAATCCAGCCCACATATTGACCAGTGTGTTATCTTTCTCAGACGCCTGATCTATCAGTGTGCTAAAAATTGTGGCATTTCAGGCCTACATTCCCCTTTTTTGCTGTTACCCTATTTCTATGCAGTCTTTTGGGGTAAGAAAAAAAAATCCTGGCCATATAGTGACCACTGTGATATCTGTGTCAAACGTCTATCTCTCTGTGTACTTATAATTGTGGCTTTACAGGTCTACATCACAGTTTTTTTTCTTGGTCAGACCACAGTTATTGACAGTGACACCAGTTTGTTCAAAAATAAAGTACAGTCATGGCCAAAAGTTTTGAGAATGACACAAATATTAATTTTTACAAAGTCTACTGCTTCACTTTTTCTAATGGCAATTTGCATATACTCCAGAATGTTATAAAGAGTGATCAGCTTAACAGCAATTACTTGCAAGGTCAATATTTGGCTAGAAAATGAACTTTATCCCCCAAAACACATTTCAACATCATTGAAGCCCTGCCTTAAAAGGACCAGCTAACCTATTTTCAGTGATTGCTCCATTAACACAGGTGTGGGTGTTGATGAGGACATGGCTGGAGATCAATCTGTCATGATTAAGTAAGAATGACACCACTGGACACTTTAAAAGGAGGCTGGTGCTTGGCATCATTGTTTCTCTTCTGTTAACCATGGTTATCTCTAAAGAAACACGTGCAGTCATCATTGCAATGCACAAAAATGGCCTATCAGGGAAGAGTATCGCAGCTAGAAAGATTGCACCTCAGTCAACAATCTATCGCATCATCAAGAACTTCAAGGAGAGAGGTTCCATTGTTGCCAAAAAGGCTCCAGGGCACCCAAGAAAGACCAGCAAGCGCCAGGACCGTCTCTTAAAAGTGTTTCAGCTGCGGGGTCGGGCTACCAGCAATGCAGAGCTTGCTCAGGAATGGCAGCAGGCAGGTGTGAGTGCATCTGCACGCACTGTGAGGCGGAGACTCTTGGAGCAAGGCCTGGTCTCAAGGAGGGCAGCAAAGAAGCCACTTCTCTCCAGAAAAAACATCATGGACAGACTGATATTCTGCAAAAGGTACAGGCAGTGGACTGCTGAGGACTGGGGTAAAATTATTTTCTCTGATGAATCCCCTTTTCGATTGTTTGGGACATCAGGAAAACGCCTCATTCGGAGAAGACAAGGTGAGCGCTACCACCAGTCTTGTCTCATGCCAACTGTTAAGCATCCTGAAACCATTCATGTGTGGGGTTGCTTCTCAGCCAAGGGAATCGGCTCTCTCACAGTTTTGCCTAAAAACACAGCCATGAATAAAGAATGGTACCAGAATGTCCTCCAAGAGCAACTTCTCCCAACCCTCCAAGAGCAGTTTGGCGATCAACAATGCCTTTTCCAGCATGATGGAGCACCTTGCCATAAAGCAAAGGTGATAACTAAATGGTAGTGTTGAGCGATACTGCTCGATATCTAAAAATATCGGATCGGAATGGTATCGCCGATATCACTAAATATCGGCGATATCCGATTCCGATACCGGAAGTCCCATGTAAGTCTATGGGAACAAAATATTGCAACTAAAAAAAACCTTTATTTCCTTGTAAACACTAAATATACACACATAGAATACATATATATATATACATGTCATTGTGACATATATATATACATATATGTATAGTTTATACACTTCTACATAGTAAAATATCCTCTGATTCAATTGCCGGGTAAAGCCGGCTTCTGTGAAAAGACAGAAGCACCCGACATGAAATGACACTTGGTGTACATAGGGTTAACCATGTATTTTCATGTCCTTTGCTATCTGATTTGCACAAACAATTACATCAGTCTATGTGTGCAAAATTTCACACCTGTAGGGGTTAATTAAAGGTGTAAATTAGTTGTAAAAAATACGGACTTTTTTGCTACGAATTTACACCTTTAATTAACCCCTACAGGTGTGAAATTTTGCACACATAGACTGATGTAAGTGTTTGTGCAAATCAGATAGCAAAGGACATGAAAAGACATGGTTAACCCTATGTACACCAAGTGTCATTTCATGTCGGGTTCTGCATTTTCACAAAAGCCTGCAATTGAATTAGCGGCTATTATACTATGTAGAAGTGTATGAACTATAAATATAAATATATATATATGTGTCACAAATTCAATGACATGTATATATATATATATATATATATATATATATATATATATATATATGAGGTGAAAATTGTTTAAAAAAAATGCATGGGCTCCCGCCCTATTTTCGCAACCAGACAGACAAAGCCAGCGAATGGGGGCAGATAATAATAGCCCAGAGAGGGACCATTATTTTTGGCCCCCCCTGGCTACTAACATCTGCCCCCAGACACCCCAGAAAAGACAAATCTATAATTAGATTCGCCCTTTCTGGCACTTTGCCCGTCTATTCCCATTGCCCTGTAGCGGTGGCGAATGTGTTAATATGGGGTTAAAGCCACATTGCAATTGAAAGGTGACCTTAAGCCAGGTTAATAATTGAGAGCTGTCAATTAGACAACTATCAATTATTAATCCTATTGCATGAAATAAAAATAAAACACACACACTTTAATTAAAAATCATTTTAATGAAATAAAGACACATGTTTTTGACCATCTTTTATTTGACTGCAAAAACCATTTCCTGTAATAAAATAAAATAAAAAAGCAAAATTATTCTTACCTATCCCATGCACAGTCAGGTCCCACGGTGTAATCCTTCAGAAAGGGTTAATGTTTACTGCAGGGACCGCAGCTAATGCTGCAGCCTCACAGTAAACCCCCAAATGAATAAGTTCCTCTCCTGGCTGACAGGAGAGGAAGTGGAAAGCTTAATTGATTGCTTTCCACTTTCACTTCAGGTCAGCCAGGGACACAATCAGTGACGTCAGAGGGAACTGATTAACAAAAATAGGGGTTCCCTTCGAATAAAAAATGGCGTGGGGTCCCCCCTATTTTTGTTAACCAGCCAGATGAAGCAGACCGCTGAGGCCTGGTTTTTCAGGCTGGTAAGGATCCAATATCCATGGACCTTGCAAGCCTGATAATACCAGGCCACAGCAGTCTGCTTAGCTTGGCTGGTTAACAAAAATAGGGGATCCCCTCGAAAAAAAAAACGGCGTAGGGGTCCCCCTATTTTTGTTAACCAGCCAAGTAAAATGCAGACTGCTGCGGCCTGGTATTAACCCCTCTCTGACATTAGACGTACTATCCCGTCCATAAAACCCGTGCCATTCTGCCCATGGACGGGATAGTATGTCATAGGCGATCAGCTGCGCTCCTGAGGGGAGCGCAGCTAATCGCCGCCGGGTGTCAGCTGATTATCACAGCTGACACCCGTGACTGTGTGTCAGGAGCGATCACGGACAAACATGATCGCGGTGTACTGGGGGCACAGGGGAGGATCGCGCAGGGTGGGGGCTCCCTGCGCGCCCCCCTGAGACCCTCAGACCAGCGCGATGTGATCGCGCTGTTCTGAGGGCTTCCTCCCTCCCAGGACCCGGATCCAAGATGGCGCCGGGGTCCTGGAGGGAGGCGGCTTCCTCAGTGCCTGCTGAGAGCAGGCACTGAGAAGCCTGCAGCTATGCCTGAGCGATCGCTGGTGTGACAGAGTGCTGTGCACACTGTCACACCAGCAATTTGATAAAATACAGTGATGTCCACCCTGGGACAAAGTAAAAAAGTTAAAAAAATAAAAATAAACATGTTATAAAAAAAAATCCAAAATAAATAAAAAAAAAAAAAAATATTCCCCAATAAATTCATTTCTTCCTGTAAATAAAAAAAACAAAACAATAAAAGTACACATATTTGGTATCGCCGCGTCCGTAACGACCCCCCCTATAAAACTGTCCCACTAGTTAACCCCTTTAGTGAACCCCTTAAAAAAAAAAAAAAAAAACGAAGCAAAAAATCAATGCTTTATCATCATACCGCCGAACAAAAAGTGGAATAACGCGCGATCAAAAAGACCGATGTAAATAAACATGGTACCGCTGAAAACGTCATCTTGTCCCGCAAAAAACGAGCCGCCATACAGCATCATCAGCGAAAAAATAAAAAAGTTATAGCTCGCAGAATAAAGCGATGCAAAAATAATTATTTTTTATATAAAATTGTTTTTATTCTATAAAAGCGCCAAAACATAAAAAAATGATATAAATGAGGTATCGCCATAATCGTACTGACCCGAAGAATAAAACTGCTTTATCAATTTTACCACACGCGGAACAATAAAAACGCCTCCCCCAAAAGAAATTCATGAATTGCTGATTTTTGTTCATTCTAACCTCCCAAAAATCGAAATAAAAAGCGATCAAAAAATGTCACCTGCTCAAAAATGGTACAAATAAAAACGTCAACTCGTACCGCAAAAAATAAGACCTCACATGACTCTGTGGGCCAAAATATGCAAAAATTATAGCTCTCAAAATGTGGCGATGCAAAAAACTATTTTTGCAATAAAAAGCGTCTTTTAGCGTGACAGCTGCCAATCATAAAAACCCGCTATAAATAGTAAATCAAACCCCCTTTATCACCCCCTTAGTTAGGGAAAAATAATAAAATTAAAAAAATGTATTTATTTCCATTTTCCCATTAGGGTTAGGGTTAGGGTTGCGGCTAAAGTTAGGGTTAGGGTTGGCGCTAAAGTTAGGATTAGGGTTAGGGTTGGGATTAGGGGTGTGTTAGGGTTAGGTTTGTGGTTAGGGTTGGGACTAGGGTTAGGGGTGTGTTGGGGTTAGGGTTGGAGTTAGAATTGGGGGGTTTCCGCTGTTTAGGCACATCAGGGGCTCTCCAAATGTGACATGGCGTCTGATCTCAATTCCAGCCAATTCTGCGTTGAAAAAGTCAAACGGTGCTCCTTCACTTCTGAGCTCTGCCATGCGTCCAAACAGTAGTTTATCCCCACATATGGGGTATCAGCGTACTCTGGACCCCAAGAGTTATTGTGCAATTTGTCCTATTTCTTCTGTTACCCTTAGGAAAATAAAAAACTGGGGGCGAAAATATCATTTTTGTACAAAAAAAATTATTTTTTTGTTTTTACGGCTGTACATTATAAACTTCTGTGAAGCACTTGGGGCTTCATAGCGCTCACCACACACCTAGATAAGTTCCTTGTGGGGTCTATTTTCCAAAATGGGGTCACTTGTTGGGGATTTCCACTGTTTAGGCGCATCAGGGGCTCTCCAAATGCGACATGACGCCCCCAGACCATTCCATCAAAGTCTGCAATCCAAAACGTCACTACTTCCCTTCCGAGCCCCAACGTGTACCCATACAGTAGTTTTCTCCCACATATTGGGTATCAGCGTACTCAGGACAAATTGGGCAACAACTTTTGGGGTCCAATTTCTCCTGTTACCCTTGTAAAAATAAATTATTGGGGCGAAAAAAAATCATTTTTGCAAAAAAAAAAAAGGATTTTTTATTTTTACGGCTGTGCGTTATAAACTTCTGTGAAGCACTTCGGGGTTCAAAGTGCTCACCACACATCTAGATAAGTTCCTTGTGGGGTCTATTTGCCAAAATGGGGTCACTTTGTGGGGGTTTCCACTGTTTAGGTGCATCAGGGGCTCTCCAAATGTGACATGACGCCCCCAGACCATTCCATCAAAGTCTGCAATCCAAAACGTCACTACTTCCCTTCCGAGCCCCGACGTGTGCCCATACAGTAGTTTTCGCCCACATATTGGGTATCAGTGTACTCAGGACAAATTGGACAACAACTTTTGCGTTCCAATTTCTTCTGTTACCCTTGTGAAAATAAAATATTGGGGGCGAAAAAATCATTTTTGTAAAAAAAAAAAAAGATTTTTTATTTTACGGCTGTACGTTATAAACTTTAGTGAAACACCTGGGGGTTGAAAGTTCTCACCACACATCTAGATAAGTTCCTTGAGGGGTCTAGTTTCCAAAATGGTGTCATTTATGGGGGTTTCCACTGTTTAGGCAGATCAGGAGCTCTCCAAACACGACATGGCGTCCAGCCAATTCTGCGTTGAAAAAGTCAGACGGCGCTCCTTCCCTTCCAAACTCTGCCATGCACCCAAACAGTGGTTTACCCCCACATATGGGGTATCAGCGCACTCAGGACAAATTGCACAATAACTTTTGGAGTCTTGTTACCCTTGGAAAAATAAAAATTAGGGTGAAAAGATCATTTTTGTGGAAAAAATATGATTTTTAAATTTTACGGCTCTACGTTATAAACTTGTGTGAAGCACTTGGGGGTTCAAATTGCTCATCAAAAATCTAGATAAGTTCCTTAGGGGGTCTAGTTTCCCAAATGGGGTCATTTGTGGGGGTTTCCACTGTTTAGGCACATCAGGGGCTCTCCAAATGCAACATGGCATCCAAACTCAATTCCAGCCAATTTTGGTTGGAAAAAGTCAAATGGTGCTCCTTCCATTCCGAGCTCTGCCGTGCGCCCAAACAGTGGTTCCCCCCCACATATGGGGTATCAGCGTACTCAGGACAAATTGTACAACAACTTATGTGGTCCAATTTCTCCTGTTACCCTTGGGAAAATAAAAAATTAGTGACTAAAAGATAATTTTTGTGGGAAAAAAATAGGATTTTTTATTTTCATGCCCGGGCATTATAAACTTGTGTGAAGCACTTGGGGGTTCAAAGTGCTCACCAAAGATCTAGATAAGTTCCTTAGGGGGTCTAGTTTCCAAAGTGGGGTCACTTGTGGGGGGTTTCCACTGTTTAGGCTCATCTGGGGCGCTGCAAACGGAACATGACCCCCATTAACGTCTGCATTCCAAAACGTTACTACTTCCTTTCCAAGCCCTGCCGTGCGCCCAAACAGTTCCCCCCCCCCACATATGGGGTATCAGCGTACTCAGGACAAATTGGACAACAACTTTTGGGGTCCAATTTCCTTGGGAAAATTCAAAAATTTGGGACTAAAAAATCATTTTTGTGGAAAATTGATTTTTTTTTTTTTTTCACACCCAGGCTTTATAAACTTTTGTGAAACACTTGAGGGTTCAAAGTGCTCATAACAGATCTAGATAAGTACCTTAGGGGGTCTAGTTTCCAAAATGGTGTCACTTGTGGGGGGTTTCCACTGTTTAGACGCATCAGGGGCTCTCCAAACGCGACATGGCATCCAATCTAAATTCCAGCCAATTTTAGTTTGAAAAAGTCAAACGTCGCTCCTTCCCTTACGAGCTCTGCCGTGTGCCCAAACAGTGGTTTTCCCCCACATATGGGGTATTGGCGTACTCAGGAGAAATTGCATAACAACCTTATCTGTCCATTTTCTCCTTTTACCCTTGTGAAAATAAAAAAAAGTTTGTAAAAGATCATTTTTGTGGCTAAAAAGTAAAATATTCATTTTTTCCTTCCACGTTGCTTTAGTTACTGTGAAGCACCTGAAGGGTTAATAAACTTCTTGAATGTGGTTTTGAGTACCTTGAGGGGTGCAGTTTTTAGAATGGTGTCACTTTTGGGTATTTTCTGCCATATAGACCCCTCAAAGTGACTTCAAATGTGAGGTGGTCCCTAAAAAAAATGGCTTTGTAAATTTTGTTGTAAAAATGAGAAATCGCTGGTCAACTTTTAACCCTTATAACTTCCTAACAAAAAAAAATTTTGTTCCAAAATTGTGCTGATGTAAAGTAGACATGTGGGAAATGTTATTTCTTAACTATTTTGTGTGATATATTTCTCTGTTTTAAGGGAATAAAAATTCAAAGTTTGAAAATTGCAAAATTTTAAAAATTTTCGCCATATTTGCGTTTTTTTCAAAAATAAACGCAAGTTATATCGAAGAAATTTTACCACTAACATGAAGTACAATATGTCACGAGAAAACAATCTCAGAATCGCGAAGATCCGTTGAAGCGTTCCAGAGTTATAACCTCATAAAGAGACAGTGGTCAGAATTGTAAAAATTGGCCCGGTCATTAACGTGCAAACCACCCTTGGGGGTGAAGGGGTTAAAAGACTGTCAAGGCCCATGGATTTTGGCCCTCAACAGCCTGATAATACCAGGCTACAGCAGCCCCACATTTGTGGCACTTTACCCGGCTCTTCCCACTGCCCTGTAGCGGTGGCAAGTGGGGTAATAAGGGGTTAATGTCACCGTTGATTGCATGGTGACAATAAGCCCGGTTAATAATGGAGAGGCGTCAATAAGACACCGATCCATTATTAATCCCAAAGTTATTAAATGCATAAAAAAAGACAAAGCAAGAAAAAAGTATTTTAATGAAATAAAAGAGACAACACAGTTTTCATTTGTTTTATTGTACTCTCATTCCTGCGACGCCATCGATCTCCTGTAAAAAAAGAAAAAAAACAAACCAACAGTATACCACCTGTCCGACGCAGTCCATAGTAACGACTGTCCCACGACGATCCAGCTCTGCTACATCGCAATGACAGGCAGAGCCTGTCATCGCGACGCAGCACAGCTGATTACCTGCTTCCCCGGCGGTGACGTCATCGGACTGACTGCTTTACGGCCGGGATTACCCAGCAGTCACTGCAGTTATCGCGAGAAACTGCATGTGACCGCCGGGGAGAAGAGGATGGCGGCCATGAAGCAGTCCAGGCCGTGACCGCCGGAGATCTTCTGCCAGGTAAGTGCCGCTGACTCCTGACAGACCCGACCGACGGACACTGACAGTGACAGACCCGACCGACGGACACAGACAGTGACAGTGACAATCCCGATTCCGGTATCCGATATGACGAAAATATCGGTACTCGGAATCGAAAGCCCGATACAGCTAATATCGGCCGATACCCGATATTTGCAGTATCGTATCGCTCAACACTACTAAATGGCTCAGGGAACAAAACATAGAGATTTTGGGTCCATGGCCTGGAAACTCCCCAGATCTTAATCCCATTGAGAACTTGTGGTCAATCATCAAGAGACGGGTGGACAAACAAAAACCTAAAAATTCTGACAAAATGAAAGCATTGATTGTGCAAAAATGGACTGCTATCAGTCAGGATTTGGTCCAGAAGTTGATTGAGAGCATGCCAGGGAGAATTGCAGATGTCCTGAAGAAGAAGGGTCAACACTGCAAATATTGACTTGCTGCATTAACTCATTCTGTCAATATATAGCAATTTGCAATTTGTTACCATCTTTTCAGTTAGCCATTAAAAGGTATCAATCACTGAGGACTCTCAAGTCTAAATATTTTTCTGTCAATATAAGCTTTTGTTACTCATATGTTTGCAATTATTATATTTCTGTCTGTGATATAAACATCTGTCAAACACACATAAAAACAAGAGGGCAGCAGATCATGTGAAAATATAATATTTGTGTCATTCCCAAAACTTTTGGCCATGACTGTACATTCCAGATATCTGAAAGTGTGATTTTCCCACACAAGGATCAGATCTAAGTTTGCTCCCAATTCAGCCTTTTTTATTGAACATGGAATATATTGTACTCCATTTAAAATGGGAAAGGTGCGTGGCAAGGGACTGGGAAGTGGATGTAATGGTGATGGTGCATGAAGAGGCAGAAGCCGTGGGCAATCTGCAATTGTGCCACAACAAACACCCACACCTTCTCGCAACAGATTTACTGTCAATTCATAGGGTACAGCAGAACAGCACTCTTGACACAAAAGTAGCGTGAAAAGGTAGTTGGTTGGATGGCGGATAATGCTTCCATTCACTTGGCCACAACCACAAGCACCTTGTCTTCCACACGGTCAAGTCTGGGTAGCCATGATTCTAGACCGCATACTCCTCACCCTGATCCTCCTTCCTCCTCATGCCGATCGCCCGCAAACAACTGATCACACACTTGGACACTCTGAAGAGCTGTTCACTTGTCCATTTATAGATTCGGGCCTCTCGTCCGGTCCACTTGAAGCTGGGCAAACTGAGATTGCATGTAGCGATGACCAAATATTTGAGCAGCCACATTCACATGAAGGTGACAGTGGGAACATGTCACAAGAGGTGGACGATGATGAGACACAATTGCCAGAAAGTCAGGATGAGGACCAGGGTGCAGAAGTGGAAGCGTAGGTGGTGGATGATATAGTAACTGACCCAACCCTGGCAGGAGGACATGCAGAGCGAGAAAAGCAGCACATAGAGGGAAGGAGGTATGGCACCACAGCAGGCAGGAAGAAGCACTGTGGTGGCCACAAACAGAAGGCGGGCAACCTTTCCTCGTAACACCAACACGACGGAAGTTCTCATTACAACTGTTAGGTCTTCCCGAGTCCAGGATCCAGGAACAGTGTCTGCGGGAGACACCACTTGTTGTGCATGGAAGCCAATCCCCTGTCCATGGTGCCTGCAAAGATGCCTCCTTCCCTGCACCTGTCGTTGCACACACTCAACTACCACATCAGCAAGCACATCCACATCCTTGTTCCAGTGCAGCCTTGAGTTGTTCATACCCCAGTCATTGAAACGCAAGTGGAAACACGCAGCCAACACCCCACAGGCCACAGTACTAAATTCACATATTTCTCGTCTGCTTGTGCTCGAAATGTTGCCTTTTAGGCTAGTGGAGATAGAAGCTTTCTGCAACCTGATGGCGGCAGACATCCCAAGGTACTCTGTCCCCAGCCAAAGCTTTTTTTTCTGGTGTGCCGTCCCAGCATTACACAAGCACGTGTCCCACAACATTACCCGTGCTCTCAACAATGCCGTTAGAGGGAAAGTACACTTAACCACGTACACATGGACAAGTGCTTCTGGGCAGGGACGGTACATCTAGCTGATGGCACACTGGGTTAACATAGTGGAAGCCGGGACCCAGTTGGACCTTGAGATGGAACACATCCTACCAACTCCGAGGATTGCGGGCCCTAGGTCAATCAGGGTTGCCCCCACAGTCTACAGATCCTGCATGTCATCCACCTCCTCCTCCTCTTCATCCTGCATCTCTGAAATGACTACATCAGTCACAAGCTGGAAGCACTGCAGCACTGTCTCAGCCAAGCGGCAATAGGCTGTGCTGAAGCTAATATGCTTAGGTGACAAACCTCACAATGCTGAAGAGTTGTGTACAGCTCTGAAAGAGCAGGCAGATATGTGGCGACACTGCTGAACCTACAGCCAGGCATGGACATGTGTGACAATGGCCGGAACCTGGTGGCAGCTCTGAGGCGAGGTGTGCTGCCGGATCTGCTTGTGAAAGTACGCCTCCTGTGTGCCCATTTTAGAAAGTCAGCTACAGCTTCAGTAGCGCTTGCAGCTTCCGGCTCACTGACTGGTGTGTGATATCCCCACGCGTTGGAACTCTGCACTGCATATGCTGGAAAGGATTTCAGAGCAGAAGAGGGCAGTTGTTAAGTACCAGCATCAACAAGGGCATCGGTATTCAGTTCAGACTCCACACATAAGACCTCAGGAGTGGACATGGATGTCAGACATATATACCATCCTTCAAAACTTTGAGGAGTCCACCAAGAAGGTGAGCGGTGATAACGCCATAATTATCATTACCATCCCACTACTCTGTATTCTGAAAAGCTCTCTGCTCACAATGAAAGAGGATGCATTGCAGGCAGAGCACGATGAGATGGAGCAAGGAACCATACAGGGTGATTACTCACAGCCCAGCCTCATGTCATTACAATGTGGATTGGTTGACAATGAGGAAGAGGAGGAGTAGGAGGAGGACAGCATGGTCAGACATCCTGATGGTGAGGACACGGAAGCCTTGACAGTTAGCAGTCTGGCACGCATGTCAGACTTTATGTTGCGCTGCCTTTCCCGTGACCCTCGCATTATCAAAATTTGTGCTGACACTCAGTACTGGTTGGTGACACTTCTAGACTCACGCTACAAGGAGAACTTTCAATCTCTTATTCCAGAGTCAGATAGGTGTATTAAAATGATGCAGTACCAGAGGGCCATTGTTGCAGAATTAAAGAAAAAATTCCCAACTGAAAACGCTGGCGGCAGGGGTCACAGTTCGTTGGACAACCAAGATGTAGAGGCGAGAGAGACCCAACTACAATCCAGCAGAGGCAGGGGAACACTGGCAAAGTACTGGGACACTTTCTCAGACCCTCACATCGCCCTGGCCCAGAGTCGCGTGGTAGTCTCACAAGGACTGGAAAGTTTCGGAAGATGTTGAAGGAGTACCTTGCTGACCGTACCAACGTCCTCTGTGATTCCTCTATGCCTTTTAATTATTGGGCATCCAAGCTGAACATGTGGCTTAAACTGGCTCTCTACGCCTTGGAAGTCCTGGCCTGCTCTGCCGCTAGCGTTTTGTCAGAGCGGGTTTTTAGTGCTGCTGGTGGAATAATAACTGATAAGCTCATTCGCCTGTGAACTGAAAATGCTGACAGGCTGACTGCTAGAAAAATGAACAATGTCTGGATTTTGGCAGACTTCTGTACACCACCGAATGATTTCAGCGAAACATAACCTCCAACACAGTGTATTTTTTTTGGGAGGAGTATTACCATGCACCTCTTCACACCCACACATGGGTATATGCTTCCTGACTTTGGCTTTTTGGTGTGTTATTATCCTCCTCCTTCTCCTCTTCCTCATCATCCACCACCACTATAACACGAGGGTGACCGTGGTCTGTGATGCAACAGCCAGTAGAAATTTTTTCAAGGGTGTTTTGATGCCCGTTCCAAAAATGTTTACACTCTATGTTGAGATGTCTCTCCAAGGGGAAAATGTTTTTCAGCCTATGCACTTAGTGTATGGGCATTACAAGTATTGGAGACCCGCTTCTTTAAACTGAGAAGACCTTTTTCGCAGGCTATACTGCTCGTCTCTTCAGACACCACTACTAGGACACCAGGGTGAACGTGTTCCATGATAAAACAGGCACAGCCACTAGCTTGTTTTGCAAGGGTGTTTAGGATGTCCTCAACAACAGTTATTTACACAGTAGGTTGATGTGTCCCCCCCCCCCCCAGGGAAAAATGTTTTTCAGCCTATACACTTAAGGTACTGCCACACTAAACAATCCCGCTAGCGATCACGATAACGACGCATACTAATGCGATCGCTAGCGGGATTGTTTCTATATCGCTATGTGCGGCCACATTTAGCGATATAGTTAACGGCGCTATCGCCGTTAGCGATCTTCTTAACGACTTTAGCGGTACAAAAAGTACCGCTAAATCGCTAAGAAAAGGTGCCACACTAGCGATATATACTTACCCAGCGGGAGCGCCGACGAGAAAATAGGGTCCGGAACGATTCCAGCGACGAGCGAGATCACAGCAGGAAGCTCGTCGCTGGCAGCTGCCGCACTGAACAACATCGCTAACGGGATCGCTAAATAGTGACATTTTTTAGCAATCCCGTTAGCGATATTGTTCAGTGTGGCATACCCTTTTGTGTATGGGCATTACAAGTATAGGAGACCCGCTCCTTTTGTAATGGAAAAAGATTTTTATGAGGACTTCATACATGTTTCTTCCAAGTGGTATTTTGGTTTGGTCCAATTTATGGCAGGCCTTGCATTCACTGCATAGGCTAACAGTATGGCAGTGCCAAAATAATAATGTGAACTTGGTTTTCCTGTGGCCATCCAGTACGTCGGTTCAAAGGCTTATTGGGGTGCATCTGACTTTGTGGCAGGTTGGGCCTTGCGTTTGATGCATAGGCTAACACTATGGGAGACCTATTTTCTTATAATTGGAACACTTTTTCATGAGGCCGTCCTGTACGTCTCATGAAAGGGTATTGGGGTGCATCCTAATTTTGCCAGCCCAGCCACTCCATACATAGGAAATAACAGTACAGAAGACCCACTGTTTAATAATGGCCCTTTAAGAATAGTAATGTCAACTGATGCCCCTATAAATATAGGCTTTGTGACTTTAAGAGTACCTCCTTCATAAATTAAACTAGATGTGTCTGATGATGTGTCACACACCACATGGCCAGCTAAGGTTGTTAAATGCTACAATGACATTTCCCATTAAATGCATTTGTATTGTTTGAGAGCAATGGTAACGTTGAAAAACACATCAAAAATGCTACGTATGAACATAGACAATATGGTGGAGGAACATTTTTGCTTTGGGTTAATTACGTGTGAACATAGACAAAATGGTGGAGGAACATTTTTGCTTTGGATTAATTATTTTGCCTTATATAAAAGTCATTGGCCTGGAAAGGATGTTCCTTAACATATTTCCCAGGAAAATCCATTTTGGTTTCCTTTTTGTATGTTTTTTGGTGCACCTGTAAAAATGGCATAAGACTGTCAACATTGTTCACAGCTGTGACCTGGGAGTCAGAAATGATTCCAGGGGCATCCCCATGATGTTCCCCGTGTCATTTGAGCACTGTTTCCATCATTTAGACATTTTTAGACTTTAAAACGACTCCAGGGGGACCTCTGAATAATTACTTGGTTTTCCCATAGACTTACATTGGGCTCGTTGCTCTGGTCGAGTACCCGAGAATTCCAATTTGCTCGACCCGAATAATGACCTCCCGAGCATTTTAGTGCTCGCTCATCACTAGTGGTGACTAAAAAGGGACTGGTGACACCGACAGACTGTGACTTAAGGGCTGAAGCAAAAGGCCAGACAGTAGTTATGGTTGTAAGGGAATTGTGCCTACATACTGACCACTGGGGGTGGAGGAGGCCTAACAAAGTTATGACTCTAAAATGTGAGGCGACAAAGTCCAATAGTGCATTGTTCACAAAGAGGAATGTAGTGACAGTGATGGACTATGTATCAGGAGCTAACTCTAAAAAAAGACTGGGAAGGCCCTCTCAACTGGTAGGGCAAGGTAACATGGGTGCCCTGTCTTGGGGTCCCTGGTTTATGACAGGTTTTCAACTCCACAAGATTGAAAAGAGGGGGGAATATGTGAGACAGTGACCGGCGGTATGTGGCGCAGAGGCGAAGGGCCTCTATACTGTAAACCTGGAAGGTTTCTCTGGGACCTGTAGTTCCACAAGCCTTATTTAGTTTTTGAGGGCTGGGCTTGCAGGTTAGCTGGAGAGTTGGGTGGGTCTGGCTAACCACCTACCCACCATCAATGAGTGTGTCTCATGGGATATAATGAGACTGTTGTTTGGTTACATGGTCTCTGTGTTGGAAGGTCCTAGAAGAGGACAGGCTTTCCTGGAAAACACATGGAGGAGCTCATGTGCCTGCAGAGTCTGGGACAGCTATCTGAATTGGGGAAGCTACAGGCCTTCTGAGGGTCTGGAACTGACAGAATTGGAGCTTGCCGAGCAAGTCATAGTACTTGTCAGTGGTCCCAGTAAGTCAGCTTCCCTGGAAATCAGGACTGACTAGAAGTCAGCGTATGGAGTGGAGCTACTGGAAGATAACCTCGGAGAAGGGGGTTGTAGGAAAAGGACACAGCTGTATCTGCTATTGGAACAAGACTGGTAGTCATAACACCTTTTGTTGATGTAATGAAATGGACTGTACTTTATGCTGTGTCTAAATAAACGACATGGACTATTTAAGTGGAAAAATCGGTCCTGAGCACCTTAATCCCACTGCCAAGTGTATGTTCCCCAACAATTGAGTAAGCGCTATTCTCTCTCTCTCTCTCTCTCTCTCTCTCTCTCTCTCTCTCTATATATATATATATATATATATATATACTGCTCAAAACAATAAAGGGAACACTTAAACAACAGAATATAACTCCAAGTGAATCAAACTTCTGTGAAATCAAACTGTCCACTTAGGAAGCAACTGTCATGTATAGTGTACAGTTCCTATAGCGTCTTGTGCTTGGGTGCGAGGAAAACACATGAGACACAGGTTGATATGAAATGACTTGTATTACTTCATACAAGCATGCGGAAAAGGTCACACAGTTTGCAGGAACAGAGACAGGAGACACAGCAGGCCAGAGTAACTTCAAGCTCTACAATAACTCTCCAAAGCAGGTTCAGGATCTCTTCTCTGTACCGTAATTCCTCTGCAAACATGGATTCACCAAACAGCAGGTTTCCAGAGTCCAAAAGTGTTCCAAGGTTCCTCAGTAGGAAATAGCTGGAGTACAAAGTCCAAGGTTTCCAGGAGTCAGGTCACAGGCTGACTGAGGCTTGATTCAGGAGCACTGATTGTTCAGCTGAGGCTGCTTAAGAAGCAAGAGGGAGAGAATCAGGGCGGGAACATGAAAACTGGAAACTCCATATTAACTGAGGGCAAGAGCTGCAGAAAGACAGAAAGCAAAATGGCCGACGGAAAACTGAGTTTCAAGGAACATGTCAAAAGAGACAAAGAACCTTACATTACTCCCCCCTTAGGGACAACCTCCGGATGACCTCAGACCAGGCTTGTCAGGGTACCTCTGATGAAACTGGCGGAGCAGGCGAGGAGCATTTACATTATTGACTGGTTCCCATGAGTTGTCCTCCACTGGGTAGCCCTGCCATTTAATCAAATATTGCAACTGATTTCTGTACAACCTGGAATCTAGAATCCTTTCCACCATAAATTCTTCCTGACCATCGACCAGCACTGGGTCAGGGCAAGGAGAAGAGCGTCCAGGAAACGTATTGGGTGTTGCAGCCTTTAGTAGGGATACATGAAAGACAGGGTGGATTCTCATAGTTCTGGGCAGTTGAAGACGACAAGCAACAGCACTTATAATCTTACTGATCTTATAAGGTCCAATGTACTTATGTCCCAATTTAGACGATGGAATCTTTAATTTAAGATTTCTGGTTGACAGCCAGACCAAATCTCCTACCTTGAAAGCTGGTGCAGGTTTACGAAATTTATCTGCTTTCTTGTACCTTTCCTGAGCCAATTCTAGATTTTCCTTTAGAAGATCCATATTCTTTTGTAAAGAAGTGATTCTTTCAGCCACTGCCGGCAAGGGCGTATCTATGGGAAATCGAGGAAGAATGTTAGGATGATAACCTAGATTGGAGTAAAAAGGAGACTGCTTAGTGGAGGCGCTCTGAGAGTTGTTATAAGAGAACTCAGCCAGTGGAAGTAGATCGACCCAATCATCCTGTAGATGGCAGATAAAGCAGCGGAGATACTGCTCCAGGGTCTGATTGGTTCGTTCTGTCTGTCCATTAGTCTGGGGATGAAAAGCAGAAGAAAGGTTTACTTTAATGTCCAATGCGGCACAGAAATTTTGCCAAAACCTTGAAGTGAATTGCACCCTCGATCCGAAATGACCTCATCCGGTACTCCATGTAAGCGAAACACATTCTTAATCATCAAGTCTGATGTCTGTTTTGCAGTGGGTAAGCCGACACAAGGGATAAAATGAGCTGCCTTTGTTAGACGATCAACCACCACTAGAATGGTGTTCTTCCCTTGAGAGGTTGGTAACTCCACAATGAAGTCCATAGAAATGGATCCCCACGGGCGGGACGGGGTGGGAAGAGGTTGCAACAGACCAGTTGGTGAGGAGCGAGGTGTTTTTCATCTTGCACAGACTTCACATGAAGTGACATAGTTTAAAACATCTTTCCTGTAAGTGGGCCACCAAAAGAAACGAGAAAGAAATTCTTGTGTCTTTAGAATTCCCCTATGCCCGGCTATCTTGGAATCGTGGATGAGTTGCAATACTCTCAATCTGACTGTTTCAGGTATATACAGACGTTGTCCCTGAATCCACACACCATTCATAAAGACAAGACTTACGTCCCTTGGGGGTTGAGCCAACAAGGAATCCGCATGGTATGCTTCCTTGATGTCCTTAAGTAGGTCTTGATTATGAATCACTCCCAGGAATCTAGAGTCAGGAAGAATAGTCTTAGGAGGAGTAAGTGGACGTGTCTCTGCTGAATGAATCCTAGAGAGTGCATCAGCCTTTCCATTGCGCGATCCTGGTCTATAAGAAATTACAAAATTAAATTGGTTTAGGAAAAGATTCCAGCGAGCCTGGCGAGGAGTCAGGCACTTAGCCGACCTGATAAATTCAAGGTTACAATGGTCTGTCAGGACGACTATTTGCTGTGCAGCTCCCTGAAGAAGGTGTCTCCATTCCTTGAAGGCGGCAATAATGGCCAACAATTCTCTATTGCCCACATCGTAGTTCCTCTCAGCCGAAGACAACTGCTGAGAAAAGAAGGCACAGGGATGCAAGACATTCTTCTCACCTGTTCTCTGAGAGAGTATAGCTCCAACGGCACAGTCTGAAGCATCCACCTCTATTATGAAGGCAAGCTCGGGGTTGGGATGTACTAAGATAGGTGCGGTGGTAAATTTATCCTTTAAACAGGAAAATGCTTCCTGAGCTTGCGGGGTCCAGGAGAATCTAGACTGTTTCCGGGTAAGTTGGGTGATAGGTGACACTACCTCAGAGAAATTCCTAATGAAACGTCTATAGAAGTTGGCAAACCCGATGAAGCGCTGCACCTCCTTCACATTTCTAGGAATTGGCCAATCCTTGATGGCTTAGGTCTTGCTTCCATCCATACTAATCCCTTGCGTAGATAGTACATACCCCAGAAATTGAATTTCGGTCCTATGGAATTCACACTTTTCAAGTTTGATGTAGAGATGGTTTTGTCTTAGGCGTTCTAAGACCATTCTCACATGTCCATGATGTTCCTCTGTGGAGTTAGAAAAAATTAGAATATCATCCAGATAAATCACCACAAATGTAACTAGGAGATCCCTGAAGATGTCATTCACCAAGTGTTGGAAAGTGGCTGGGGCGGTACTCAGACCAAAAGGCATAACTAGATATTCAAAGTGTCCATAGCGTGACCTGAATGCAGTCTTCCATTCATCCCCAGGTCTAATACGGACCAAGTTATAGGCCCCACGGAGATCCAGTTTAGAGAAAATTTTGGCATGCCGCACTCTCTCCAACAACTCAGGGATTAAAGGCAATGGATAACGGTTTCTAATAGTAACCTTATTTAGTTCCCTATAGTCTATGCAGGGTCTCAGAGATCCATCTTTCTTCTTCACAAAGAAGATGGGTGCACCTGCGAGAGATGAAGAGGGGCGTATGAAGCCCTTGGCTAGATTTTCGTCTATGTAGTCCTTCAAAGCTTTTAGCTCGGGCCCCGCTAGGGGGTAGTTCTTACCAAAAGGTATCTCGGCTCCAGGCAATAATTCAATTGGACAATCATATGGACGGTGAGGAGGAAGCTGATCAGCGTTCTTCTTGTCACATAAATCCACATAGTCCTGGTATACAGCTGGTAGTTCAGGGACTGACATGGTTCCTTTAGGAACAGAGCGAGCTGAAACTCCTTGACTCATCTGTTTCTCCGGAAAGTGTAATTCCTTGGTCTCCCAGTTAATCGTAGGATTCTGCGCCTGCAGCCATGGTAGCCCTAGAATAATGGGAAAGTGGGGAGAAGAGATAAGCATAAAAGACATTTTCTCCTGATGATCTTTACCCATAAGGACCCTCAAAGGCTCTGTTTCCTGATCCACTGGTCCAGAGGTCAGTAGGGAGCCATCTACAGTCTCCATCTGTACTGGAGTAGCCTTCTTCACTGAACGTATCCCCTGTTTCAGAGCAAAGGAGATATCCATAAAATTTCCACTTGCTCCTGAGTCGATCATAGCAGAGCTAGACACCCAGACTGAGTCAACCCAGAGTTTGATGGAAAGGAAGCAATGAGAATTGTTTCTTTTACAACTCAGCTGGGACACCGCTGAGGAAACTTGAAAAATTGCAGCGTTTATACCGTCATCGTCCCCAGAACTAACAGAGTTTAAGTCCGAGAAATCAAGATCTCTTGCAGCAGATCTCTCTGGAGCCTGAGGCTCGGACATGACAGAGCTCCTCTCGCAACACTCACAGTGAATGACTGCTGCAGTAGTCTTACGAGAACGGCTGGGGCAGTTTATAATGAAGTGCCCTGACTTACCACAGTAGAAACATAGATTTTCCTTTATACGATGTTCTTTGCGTGCATCACTAACCCGTCTTTGTAAAGAGTCCACCTGCATGGGTTCAGGTTCTGGTTCCCTTGTGATCCTACTCAAAGGTTCCTTAGCTGAGGAGGGAGGTAGGAAAAGGTTAGTGCGATTATTTTCGAACCATCTCTCTTGTCTGCGTTCAGTCAGACGAGCATCAATACGGATACAATAGTTTATAAAGTCACCTAACGCAGTGGGAGGGTCGGCACGAGCAAGTTCATCCTTAATCAGTGGAGACAACCCTTTCCGAAAAATAGATTTTTTGGCGGAAGTGTCCCAAGTGGTATCAAGAGCCCATCTCCTGAAATCCAAGGCATATTCGGCTGCTGAACGCTTACTTTGGCGCAAAGTTAACATGGCTGCTTCAGCTGTTGCACCTCGATTGGGGTCATCAAACACCTGCCCCATGGCTGAAATAAAAGCATCAAGGTGATTCAAACAATCATCCTCAGTCTCAATCAGAGGGTTTGCCCACATCAACGCCTTATTGGTAAGCAACATGATTATAGTAAGCACTTTGGATCGTTCAGTGGGAAATTGTGAAGCATGTGCAGAGAAAAATAGATTGCATTGGTTAATAAATCCCCTGAATTTCTCACGTTCACCGCCAAAACGAAAAGGAGGTAACTTGGGGATACCAGAACTCGGGGTTATGGCAGGAGCCTGGACTCGTTCCTCTAGAGCCTCAATCCTGGCTCATAATTCCTGGGTAGTTTGTCCAAACACTTGCAAATTATGATTAGTGAGGTCCTGTAGGCTTGCAAAACGGGTCTTTAAAGCCTGTATATCTGCATGGATTGAATCAGTCATTCCACAATGCTCCTTTATACGGGCCTCCATCTTCCAGATCTTTTAAGGCAGAAGTGCTGGAAGGAGAAGAGGAAAGGAAAAAAAAAAAAAAACAATAGTGTTTACCTGTGGTAACACTCCAGAGTAAAATTTAAGGGAATGCGCTCACCTGTAATGGTTGTGAGAAGTCACAACCACTGTCATCACAGAAGGTATTAAACGGACATCTGATATCCACAGTCACAGCAGACACGGCTTTCCCAGACCCAGCAGACACTAAACATTGGCTCCTGAATCTTGTCATGTATAGTGTACAGTTCCTAAAGCGTCTTGTGCTTGGGTGCGAGGAAAACACATGAGACACAGGTTGATATGAAATGACTTGTATTACTTCATACAAGCATGCGGAAAAGGTCACACAGTTTGCAGGAACAGAGGCAGGAGACACAGCAGGCCAGAGTAACTTCAAGCACTACAATAAATCTCCAAAGCAGGTTGAGGATCTCTTCTCTGTACCGTAATTCCTCTGCAAACATGGATTCACCAAACAGCAGGTTTCCAGAGTCCAAAAGTGTTCCAAGGTTCCTCAGTAGGAAATAGCTGGAGTACAAAGTCCAAGGTTTCCAGGAGTCAGGTCACAGGCTGACTGAGGCTTGATTCAGGAGCACTGATTGTTCAGCTGAGGCTGCTTAAGAAGCAAGAGGGAGAGAATCAGGGCGGGAACATGAAAACTGGAAACTCCATATTAACTGAGGGCAAGAGCTGCAGAAAGACAGAAAGCAAAATGGCCGACGGAAAACTGAGTTTCAAGGAACATGTCAAAAGAGACAAAGAACCTTACAGCAACACTGATTGACAACCAATTTCACATGCTGTTGTGCAAATGGAATAGACAACAGATGGAAATTATTGGCAATTATCAAGACACACTCAATAAAGGAGCGGTTCTGCAGGTGGGGACCACAGACCACATCTCAGTACCAATGCTTTCTGGCTGATGTTTTGGTCACTTTTGAAAGTTGGTTGTGCTTTTACACTCGTAGCATGAGACGGACTATAAAA
>JARQOD010008242.1:0-36282 GCA_033576555.1 Oophaga sylvatica | reverse complement strand
AAATATTGGAAAATGTACGGAAAAAGCAGTAGCTGAGTTACAAAAAACACTGGGATGTAGGCCCCCTACGCAGCACCTAATCTTTGGTCATGTTCGAGCCTCTCCCCACTTCACACACCTGGTTGGTTTTTCCTACGATCTCCATGGAAGACCTCGGTCATGTTGTCATAGACAAACTGTTATTCCACCCATGCAGCAAGTCACGTATCTTCACACTCCCAGAAAAAAAAAACAGCCTCGGTAAAAAAAGGCAGGGGATAAAAGAGGGCCAAAAATCGGCAACCATCCACGGCCGGTCTAAATGCGGGCTTAAAAAAACTCCGCCCCTAAAATGCTGTCTTCAGGTGGTGGGCTGCGTTTCGGAAATTTTGGCTTTGGGGAAAGTCCCACATTATAATGTCCCCAACCCAATTTATTTCAGCAGGAAAGGTCCCTGCTCTGCAAAAAGTGGGGAAACTTTTAACTGCGCTACTAAACCCCGTAGTAGCAGGGTCCCTGACACCGATGGTGGCCAGTCCCAGGCGGGACGATACCTTTCCCTCTGCCCATTGGGTCAATTTGTGGGGGGGGGAAGATCTTCCCGTGGCGCTGTAAGCTCGCCAACTCCAAGGATTGCGGGAAATCCAGTTGGAAAATTTTTACCCCCTTTTACCCCATTTTCTCGAATCATGCTCCCGAGCCTCCTTTATACCCCACATGGCCCGTGAACGTTACGTTGAAACGATATGAGCCACCCGGGGGAAAACGCAACAGGCCGTATGAAAATTAATTCCCAGGGGGATCGAAGCAAACAGCGCAGGAGCTCTGGGAGCCCTCAAGCAGGGAGCGACGTGTGGTTTTGTCGTAATCTCCAGCCAGGCTTGGTAGTGTGTAACAATGGCCAAAATTGGTGGCAGTTGGGCCTTGGCAACCTCACTTCATTACCATGTCTGGCACATGTGTAAATTTGGTCGTGCAGAGTTTTTTGAGGGACTATCCGGATCTTGATGCACTGCTGACACAGGTCCGCCTAGAGTGCGCTCACTTGCGAGTTCCAGCATGGCCAGATCGCGCATTGCAGCTTGCAAGTCAGATTTCGCCTTCTGAACATCGCTTCATATGTGCGTACCCAACAGGTGGAATTCCACGTTACATTTGTTGGAGCGGTTGTGTGGCAGCAGCAGCAGTAATGGAGGTATCAGCTGCAACAGGCGCAATCAACTCGCAATTTGCGCCGTTCACACTTCACCACTACTGAGTGGGCCTCTATGAAGGACATCTGCGACGTTTTGCGTGCGTTTGATGTCTCAACGCGGATGGCGAGTGCAGATGATGCACTAGTCAGCATGACTGTCCCCCTTATCTGCCTGCTTCAGAAATCACTGAAAGCACTAAAGGAAGAGGTTTTGGAAGAGGTGGAGGATGAGGAGTCACAAATTCAATTACCTTCAGGACAGTCAGCGCAACGTGGTTCCTCACAAAGGGCTGGGCAGGGCTCACTTTGTGAGGAGGATGAGGAGGAGGAGGAGTCAATGGAGGAGGAAGAAATCCCTACAGAGGGAGGTACACAACGCTGTAGTCAGTATGTAGAGCGAGGGTGGGGTGATGCAGAGGAGACAGAGATGATGCCTCTTCCAGAGGACAGCCTTTGTTGGCCAGTTGGGAGTCTGCAGCACATGGTTGATTTCATGCTTCAGTGCCTGAGAAACGACCGCCGCATCGCCCACATTCTCAGCACGTCAGATTATTGGGTGTACACCCTCCTAGACCCTCGCTACCGGGACAACTTACAAACCCTCATCACACCGGTGAACCGGGACCGTAAAATGCAGGAGTACCAAGACACACTGGTGCAATCCATACTGTTGTACATTCCAGCCGAGAGAGCTGCTGCTGTTGCTACTGCTTTACAAAGCAGCTATGTGCGTCGAGGCAGTGTAGACACCTCTACAACAAGAGGGAGCAGAAGCAGCGCCTCTGCACAGGGCAAGAACTGTATGTTACAAATGTGGCAAAGTTTTGTGACAGCGCCAGCAAGGTCTACACCATCCGAGACGGCTCCAGTCACCAGGAAGAAACGTTTCCGTAAGATGGTGACAGACTACTTGGCTTTCCCTCTAAGTGTACTCCCAGATGCCTCTTCCCCTTTCAAATTTTGGGTCTCTAAGTTGGATACATGGCCAGAGCTTAGCCAGTATGCATTGGAGGTGCTGGCTTGCCCTGCTGCCAGTGTATTATCTGAGCGTGTCTTTAGTGCTGCAGGTGGTGTAGTAACAGACCGTCGCATGCGACTATCCTCAGAGAATGTAGACCGGCTTACTTTTCTGAAAATGAACAAGGCATGGATCTCACCTGAATTTGCCTGTCCGTTTTCAGATTAAATAACTGTTTGGCAACGTTTTCCATGTCTCCTGTTATGTTCATCTTTCTACCACCTGAACTCTACTCCCTGGGCTACAACACCGCCATTTGTTGCTCGTAAGTAATTGGCAGGGGTACTGACTCCTGGCCAGCCTGGTTACAGCACGACAGCTGTTTCCTGGCAGTGTGAACGTCAATTATCCTCCAATAAGTTGTGCTGTCGTGTTGCATTCGGGTTAGCCGACTCTATGGTGCCTGCAGTTTAGGTGATTCCTATGTGTGCTGTGGGATATGTAAATAAAGGCGGTTTCCATTGTGACAATAGGATGAGCACCCACTGTAGGACTGTGTGATTCGGTAACTGCGGACGGCTTGCGTCCTGTCAACTTACATTTTCATGGGTGCGTTCTTCTACCCGTCCGGGGTCCAGTACCGTCAAGTGGTTCTCCCCAGTGCCTTTGGCCTAGGTGCCTCCATCTCCGTATCCGAGTTCCAGCAACGTCTGCTGGTCCTTGGTAGTGCTTTAGAGCACAGGTACCTCCTGCTTAGTAACCGTGTCACAGTAACATCAGCTGGTACTCGGTTGTGACATTGCCTCTTTTCCTTCTGCTACCCGTCCGGGGTCCAGTACCGTCAAGTGGTTCTCCCCAGTGCCTTTGGCCTAGGTGCCTCCATCTCCGTATCCGAGTTCCAGCAACGTCTGCTGGTCCTTGGTAGTGCTTTGGAGCACAGGTACCTCCTGCTTAGTAACCGTGTCACAGTAACGTCAGCTGGTACTCGGTTGTGACATTGCCTCTTTTCCTTCTGCTACCCGTCCGGGGTCCAGTACCGTCAAGTGGTTCTCCCCAGTGCCTTTGGCCTAGGTGCCTCCATCTCCGTATCCGAGTTCCAGCAACGTCTGCTGGTCCTTGGTAGTGCTTTGGAGCACAGGTACCTCCTGCTTAGTAACCGTGTCACAGTAACGTCAGCTGGTGCTCGGTTGTGACATTGCCTCTTTTACTTCTGCTACCCGTCCGGGGTCCAGTACCGTCAAGTGGTTCTCCCCAGTGCCTTTGGCCTAGGTGCCTCCATCTCCGTATCCGAGTTCCAGCAACGTCTGCTGGTCCTTGGTAGTGCTTTGGAGCACAGTTACCTCCTGCTTAGTAACCGTGTCACAGTAACGTCAGCTGGTACTCGGTTGTGACATTGCCTCTTTTCCTTCTGCTACCCGTCCGGGGTCCAGTACCGTCAAGTGGTTCTCCCCAGTGCCTTTGGCCTAGGTGCCTCCATCTCCGTATCCGAGTTCCAGCAACGTCTGCTGGTCCTTGGTAGTGCTTTGGAGCACAGTTACCTCCTGCTTAGTAACCGTGTCACAGTAACGTCAGCTGGTACTCGGTTGTGACATTGCCTCTTTTCCTTCTGCTACCCGTCCGGGGTCCAGCACAGTCAGCTGGTCCTCGTTACTTCCATTGTCTCTTGCTCCATCTGATACCCGTCAGGGTTCCAGTAACGTCAGCTGTTTCTCGGAAATTAGACGACCTTAAAGACCACCCAGAAGAAGATGACGACAACAAGGACGACGAGCATGAAGCCAACCAGCCTGAACACCATCACAAAGAAAAAATAAAAGATTACCCAGAAGAAGATCACCAACAGGACAAAGAAGGTTAAGACAAACTACAAGATACAGAACAAGAGACAGAAGAACAATAAGCAAAAGATCAAAAAGCAGAAGAACATGAAGTATAAGACCAAAATGAAGAGCAAAATATATGCTCTAAATTCTAAGCAGAAGAAGACTAAGCAGTGTATGGGGGTGAGTCCGTTCCTCCTCGTGGTGCCCCTGGAAAATGCCTGCTGCTGCAGGCTAAACTGAACACGGACAAATACTGTTGTAATTTAAATCTTTTGTGACAGCAAGAACGGAAGGATGAACAATTCATACTTTTACAGATTACAAGTACAGGAATCTCTGTCACAAATAAGAATATGATGAAGAAGATGAAGAGGAAGAAGATGAAGAATTTGAATATGAAGAAGATTAATTAGTTTAATAATAACAATATGAGTAATGTAAACAAAAACATGAATAGCAAGAAGTTTAAGAAGAAGATTAAGAAGGTGAAGATGAAGAATAATTTGATGAGAAAGATGATGCTGCTGCTGAAGATTATGAAGAAGAAAGTGTGGCACTGGCAAAAGTTAAAAAGGTGAAGAGCATGGAAGTTGTGAAACATACATATTTGCCAAAATAGAAAAAAGGTTAACAACATTGTCAATTTGTTAGTCAATCCAAACGTATTTCCAAAAAAATATATATTAATGCTATTCCAATGCATTGGGTTAAACATGTATGCCTTTATTGTCTCCTCAACCTCCCCCAATACATTCTACATTAGTCTTTGTTGTTTTCCTTCATGTACAATTAACCAACAAGGCAAGAATGGTTTTTTTTAATGTCGATATTTGGTTCCCATAGACTTACATGGGACTTCCGGTATCGGAATCGGATATCGACGATATTTAGTGCTATCGGCGATACCATTCCGATCCGATATTTTAGATATCGAGCAGTATCGCTCAACACTAATTCTGACTGCAATCCAACAAAACCCTAACAAAATACCAACACTTCTGATTGCCAAAAAACCTGAGATCACACAATCTCATCCACCTAAATCAGATCTCTGGTGTAACAAAACGCTATTCAGCAAATAAAAGTAACAAAGAAGCAAAGCAAAAGTGCAGACACAAACGGAGCACAATTGCAGCGCCAGACCCCCAAAAGGGGACAGGCTGCAGTCCACTGCAAGCAGCAAACCAGCAGAGAAAATCAAACAGAGGAAAAAAAAACAGCAAACACTTATCTGAATGAGAGCAGGGAAACTAGCAGTGCTTTAAGCAAAACCAGAAGGAACAATTGATAACCGGCAAGGCTGCTGGGAACTTAGGCCACTTATATCCTACCATTCAGCGCCAGCTGAAGGCCATTCAGTAATCAGTTCATTACCCTCACAAACCACCAGAGGGAGCCCCAGCTCAGAAGCCGCCTCCAGCATATTCACAACAGTACCGCCCCCTTGAGGAGGGGTCACCGAACCCATACCTGCACAACCAGGCCGATCAGGATGAGCTCGATGATAGGCACGGATAAGTTTCCCAGCATGAATGTCCGAAGCACACACCCAAGAATTGTCCTCCTAACCACTCCATGTAACCAAATACTGGAGTTTCCGTCTAGCAAAACGAGAATCCAATATTTTCTCAACCACATACTCCAAATTTCCCTCAAACAAAACAGTGTCGGGAGGCGCAGCCATAGGAACCACTGGTGTTATGTTTCGGTAGCTGAGGAGGACAGGAACAACAGCAGGGCAGCCGAACACCTGAGATGTTGGTAACTGATGGGTTGCAGATTCTTAAACTAATGACACAACTAGAGGTAGCCGTGGAGCGTTCCTACGTTGATCCTAGACGCCTCGTCACAGCCTGAGAGATAACTACACCTAAAGGCAGAAAGATGAAAGCTATCTGCACCGGAGCAGATCCCCAAAGAAAATAGGAAGCATCCAAACATATAATGGCGGTTAGACAAGATGAAAATACAAACATAGGCAGAATATAGACTGAGCAAACGCTGGGGCCACAAACTGACTAAATAGGATAGGACAGGAGAGATTACTTTCTGCAACCCAGAAAACCCTACAAAAATCCAACAATTCTGATTACAAAAATACTGAGATCACACGATCTCGCCACCCACTAAATCAGATCTCAGTGTGAACAAAAACCAAGCCGCAGCCGCTGAAAAAACAGGAAAAAGCAAATGAGCAAATAACAGTGGCTGCAGAAAAACTGTAAAGAGCTCAGGCCCCAGGAGGGGACCTGGCTGACCTCCACAAAAGTGCAGAAAACAATGCAAAAAGCAAGCACAAAGAGAAAAGCAAAAAATATCTTATCTAAAAGCAGGAGATGCAGGCAGGACTCCAGCAAACTTCCAAATGAACCAGGAACCACAATTGAGACAAGAACAATTGATCACCGGCAACCATCATGGGAGGGAACCTCCCTTATATCAGTCAGTCCGTGATTCCAGATTGCCACTCCTCGCTGAAAGGTTCAGTACTGTCTGTAACCACCAGAGGGAGCCTCTGCTCAGAAACCATCTCTAGCACATTCATGACACACTGGTTCGACAAACCTCTTTCAAAATAACAGCAGGATCAGATAACTCAGGAGAATCTGCAAAGAAACTCCTTGAAAGGGCATCCGCCTTGACATTCTTAGCGCCCGGAAGAAAAGAAACCACAAAATTAAAACGTGTGAAAAACAAGGCCCACCTGGCCTGTCTAGGATTAAGTCGCTTGGCTGATTCAAGATAAACCAGGTTCTTATGGTCTGTGAGGACCACCACCTGATGTTTTGCTCCTTCCAGCCAATGATCACCTGAGTAGAAAACTGGGGTTTATTCTCAGCCAAAGGGGTAGAATCAATGCCCAGTAGGGGAATAGACTTCCGCAGGGGTATCATGGGAAACCCACAACGTTTGGCAAAGTCAAAATCCATCAGGTTAATAGCTGCTCCTGAATCAACAAAAGCCTGAGCATAAAATGTGGACAGGGAGCAAATCAGGGTAACAGTCAACAGAAATTTAGTCTGAACACTACCCAAGACAACTGAGCATGCAAAACGTCTTCCCCGCTTAGGGCAGACAGAAATAGCATGGGAAGAGTCACCACAGTAGAAACATAACCCATTGCGCTTATGAAACTCATGACGCTGAGCCCCAGAAGTCACTCCATCACACTGCATGGGCTCAGGAGCTGGCTCACAAGGCAACACTATCTCATGCATATTTCTGCGCTCACGCAAATGTCTGTCAATTTGAATAGCCAAAGACATAGAATCATCGAGACCAGAGGGAACAGGGAATCCCACCATAACGTCTTTACTTTTTCTGACAGACCCTTTCGAAAAAGGGCTGCCAAAGCATCATCATTCCATTTGGTCAGGACTGCCCACTTTAGAAATTTCTGACAGTACAGCTCAGCGTCTTCACGACCCTGATTTAATGCCAACAAGATCTTTTCAGTTTGATCAGTGACATTAGGTTCATCGTACAATAACCCCAGAGCCTGAAAAAGTACATCAATATCATTCAAAACAGGATCCCCAGGTGTCAGGGAAATAACCCAATCCTGAGGGTCGCCGGCTCGCCGCGCAGCAGAGAGATGACAATTTGAACCTGCTGTGCCGCGTTCCCTGAGGACTTAGGCTTTATGGCAAAAAACAGCTTACAGTTATTTTTGAAATTCAGAAATTTAGACCGATCCCCCAAAAAAAATCTGGCATGGGGATCCTAGGTTCCACAACCAGCAACCCAGCAAGATAGGTAGCAATACTCCGAAACCCAGTGGCAAGCTGATCCACCCTCTTTGGTAGAACCTTGATTGTTCGTCCTCTAAACACAGATTCACTGTTATGTTTCGGTAACTGAGGAGAAATAGCAAAAAATAGCAAAAGCGGTAATACACCAGAGAGTTTGGAACCTATTGGATTGCAGTAACCTGAACTAACCACACAACTAGAAGTAGCCGTGGAGCGTACCTACGGTGATCCTAGACACCTCGTCACAGCCTGAGAGATAACTACACCTAAAGGCAGAAAGATGAAAGCTATCTGCCCTGGAGCAGATCCCCAAAGAAATAGGAAGCCCCAAACATGTAATGGCGGTTAGACAAGAAGAAAACACGGACACAGACAGAAAATAGAATGAGCAAACGCTGGGGCCCAATCTGTCTAGACAGAAAAGTACAGGAAAGAATTCTGACTGCAATCCAACAAAACCCTAACAAAAATACCAACACTTCTGATTGCCAAAAAACCTGAGATCACACGATCTCATCCACCTAAATCAGATCTCTGGTGTAACAAAACGCTATTCAGCAAATAAAAAGTAACAAAGGAGCAAAGCAAAAGTGCAGACACAAACGGAGCACAATTGCAGCGCCAGACCCCAAAAGGGGACAGGCTGCAGTTCACTGCAAGCAGCAAACCAGCAGAGAAAATCAAACAGAGGAAAAAAAACAGCAAACACTTATCTGAATGAGAGCAGGGAAACTAGCAGTGCTTCAAGCAAGACCAGAAGGAACAATTGATAACCGGCAAGGCCACTTATATCCTACCATTCAGCGCCAGCTGAAGGCCATTCAGTAATCAGTTCATTACCCTCAGCAACCACCGGAGGGAGCCCCAGCTCAGAAGCCGCCTCCAGCATATTCACAACACAGAACCATTTAAATTTTTCACTCTGTTTCATTGCAGCCATTTGGTAAATTCAAAAAGCTCTTTTCTCATTAATGTACACTCTGCACCTCATCTTGACTGAAAAAAAAACAGAAATGTAGAAATTTTTGCAAATTTATTAAAAATGAAAACTGAAATATCACATGGTCATAAGTATTCAGACCCTTTGCTCAGTATTCAGTAGAAGCACCCATTTGAGCAAGTACAGCCATGAGTCTTCTTTGGAATGATGCAACAAGTTTTTCACACTTGGATTTGGGGATCCTCTGCCATTCTTCCTTGCAGATCTTCTCCAGTTCCGTCAGGTTGAATGGTGAACGTTGGTGGACAGCCATTTTCAGGTCTCTCCAGAGATGCTCAATTGAGTTTAGGTCAGAGCTCTGGCTGGGCCAGTCAAGAACGGTCACAGAGTTGCTCTGAAGCCACTCCTTTGTTATTTTAGCTGTGTGCTTAGGGTCATTGTCTTGTTGGAAGGTGAACCTTCGGCCAAGTCTGAGATCCAGAGCACTCTGGAAGAGGTTTTTATCCAGAATATCTCTGTACTTGGCTGCATTCATGTTTCCTTCAATTGCAACCAGTCGTGTTGTCAATGCAGTTGAAAAACACCCCCATAGCATGATGCTGCCATCACCATGTTTCACTGTTGAGATTGTATTGGGCAGATGATGAGCAGTGCCTGGTTTTCTCCTAACATACCGCTTAGAATTATCACCAAAAAGTTCTATCTTCATCTCATCAGACAAGAGAATCTTATTTCTCATAGTCTGGGAGTCCTTCGTGTGTTTTTTTAGCAAACCCTATGTGGGTGTTCATATGACTGGCACTGAGGAGGACTTCCGTTGGGCCACTCTGTCATAAAGGCCCAACTGGTGGAGGGCTGTAGTGATAGTTGACTCTTTGGAACTTTCTCCCATCTCCCTACTGCATCTGTGGAGCTAAGCCACGGTGATCTTGGGGTGCTTCTTTACCTCTCTCACCAAGGCTCTTTTCCCACAATTGCTCAGTTTGGATGGACGGCCAGGTCCAGGAAGACTTCTGGTGATCCCAAACTTCTTCCATTTAAGGATTGTGGAGCCCACTGTGCTCTTAGGAACCTTGAGTACTGCAGAAATTCTTTTGTAACCTTAGTCAAGGTTGCAGAGTACACACAATGGCTTTTGGCACACTATTCTCATAGATATGGGTTGCCTAGCACACACAGTGGCTTTTTTGCAGAAGGCGCAGTCAAATTTTATCCCTCACTCCAGCTGTGTCCTGTCCCGACTAATAAGAGCAGAATGGTGGTGGCTCACATGATCTGTCCATTAAACAGGTCAGGTGACGTGGTCAACCAGCCAATCACAGCCACGCCAATACGTGGCATGGCTGTGTTGGCTCTGGAAGTGTTCACAGTCTAAATGCTTATTAATTCGATTCGCTGCACTGCAGCCTTTCAATAAACTTTATTAAATTGGCAAACTCAAACAGGAAACCAGACGTACATTAAAAAGTCTGTGTTCGGGGTTCAATACTGGAATCCAGGTGTCTGGTACGGACCTCAAACTTTACCATTTGGGTTTGTTCATCCATACTCCTTATATAGCTGAACAGGTAGAAGATGAAATGCTGTAACAAAATAAAAAGGCAGCAAATAATAATAGTCTTTATTATGGGGGGATTTTAACTATCCAGACATTCAATGGGACATAGAATCTTTTGGTTGTGCTAAAAGCTGCAAGTTCTTATTCCCAGTTCAAGACAATTACCTCTCTTAGTTGGTAGGTAAACCAACCAGGGGACATAATTTGCTGGATCTGGTCCTTTCAAATAGACCAGAAACAATTTCAGAACTAAAGGTTCTGGAGCACTTGGGCAGCAGTGACAATAATATGGTACATCCCAATGTAATATTCTATAAAACATTTCAAATGGCAAATGCAAAAACCTGTAATTTTAGGAATGCTGATTTCAACAAATTAAGGGAAGAGCTTAAACGTGTATACTGAGACCATGTCATGGTAACTGGGGATGACCCCAGCGTTATTTGGTTTTGCATTTTTGTTTCTCGCTCCCATTCTTTACCATAACTTTTTTATTTTCCCATCAGTATGGCCATGTGAGGGCTTATTTTTTGCAGGACGAGTTGTACTTTTGAACGACATCATTGGTTTTACCATGCTGTGTACAAGAACTGAAAATATATAATAGGTACAGAAGGGCTTCAAAACCAAAATCATAGAATCATGCCCTATAGGCAATCCTTTATTGATAAAATACCTCAATGGGTAGCACCCAAACACAACCGTGATATAAAAAAAAAAAAAAAAAGTGTATTCCTAACTTAAAAGCTATGGGGATAGCCTAGAGTCCCTGATGTAGGTCTGGGCTGTCACCTGCCTAACAGCGGAGGTTGGCACCCTAGGGGGAAGCGTTGTGGCGCCCCGCTCCACGATGGCTGACCCTAGGGTCCCTGTTAGGCCTTACACCTTAGGGGATACCTCTACCCAGATAGTAGGGAGACCCCTAACATTAATACAGAGACCAGCTAACATTAAAGGTGACCCTAAGTCCCCAAAGTATTAAAAACAGTTCACAACACACGGGGTGGTAGGAAGTATAATGGAGATTGGCACAGATCTGCTGTACAACACTGCTAGTATACAGCAGCCTCCTTTTATGAACAGGAGTTATGATAAAACTGCCTTCTTGTGCCACAGCTTAATGAAAGTGAATGTGAGCAGTCTCATACTTGTTCACTCACTAGTCAAAGCTCCTCCAGTGTATGGGAAGTCTAAATGTGTGTGCATACCAGCCAGTCAAATATAAGCTAAGATGCCATCTATAATTGTCAGCTATTGGACCAAAAGTCTAGTCTAAACTTATAAACACACTGAAAGAATGACTAGAACATATAATGACTGGAATAAATAAGACGCATCGGCGTCATGAGAAGGTCATTGACATTTGTTTTTAATGTCATGTTAGGGGATAGCAATATTTGAAGATAAATGTATAAGGCAGTAAGATATAATTGATGTATACCTTCCCTAGCAATGCCCGATGTACCGAATAGGAGATAGGTACTGTCATGTGTGCATTGCCACGAAGATCGTCGCGGTTGCACATTTTGACTTCTCACAGCTGAGTTGCTGTTACTTTGTGTTTGGCAGCTAGGGAGTTAATTCTGTCTGTGCTCGGTGCTGGGACTGGGTGCAGTTTCTCCCCGCTGCAATTGATTATTGTTGATTGGTTTCCTTTAAGTTTCTGGTTGTCTGCTTTGGGAGTTGCCAGTGAAACACTTCATGCAGACCACAGATAGGAATGAATCTGTATAGACTCTAGTTGAGAGCTCCTTAGTTGTTTTAAGCTTAACTTGCTTAGAGTTTATTTCCCAGACCATTTATGTTCCTTCGGTGTTTGAGTGTGTATGCAAGAGAGTGCTATCCTGTCTGTCTTATATGTCTAATCTGTGTATTTAGCTGAGATCAGCCCATATCCCTTTGGTGGTAATCAGGATCCTTCTTAGGACTGATTACAGGGTTCAGGGTCTGATAGGAGACAGGGTTAGGCTGGAGACTTGGACCTCTGAACCATTATCAGTACCTCCAAGGTAAGGGATTAGTTAGGACCCCAGTGTAGGGTCAGGTTAGACCCCGGTCCTCCTCTTTCCTGTTACAGCTCATCAAGTCCTCAAGATTAACCCTGAGTTCAACTGATATTGTCTCTGCACATCTAGTCCTCAAGATTAACCCTAAGTTCTGCTGATATTGTGTCAGGTAAATCTATTTTATACTTACATTCTTATGTTGCTAAACTATATGTTGTATAGAGTGTGGTTCCTGTATAAATAGTTTACTGACATTGTAGTCATATCATTAGACAGTGTGACATTTTCACTGGCCATAAAAAATTATCTCTAGTTACCATGGATCCAGTAGCCCAGCTGGCTCTGCAGTTGCAGGGATTATCCATGGAGCTGACGGACATTAAGTCCAAAGTTTTGTCTCCCCTGGAGCAAACCAGGTTTGAACCTAAGGTGGCTCTTCCAGATAGGTTCACTGGTGGGCAAGACAAATTTTTTACCTTCCGGGAGGCATGTAAATTATATTTTCGGCTTCGGCCGCGATCATCAGGGAGTGATGAGCAGAGAGTGGGAATTGTTATCTCACTTCTTCAAGGGGACCCTCAATCCTGGGCATTTTCCCTTCCTCCGGGATCCCGGCTCTACAGTCTGTAGATCAATTTTTTACTGCTCTGGGATTGGTATATGATGACCCAGATCGGGTCTCTCTTGCTGAGACTAAATTACGTAAGATACAGCAGGGAGATCGTCCTGCGGAGGAATTTGCTTCTGAGTTTCGTAGATGGGCCACGGATACTCAGTGGAATGACCCAGCTCTTAGGAGCCAGTTTTGTCATGGGCTTTCTGACAAATTAAAAGACGTTTTGGCTCAGTATGAGTCTCCTCCTTCTCTGGAGGCTGCTATGGCCCTAGCTATCCGTACTGATAGACGGCTTCGGAGAGGGGTGAGGTAACTCCACTCCCTGTTGTTACTCCACCTACTACTAAAGTCCCTTATGTTGAGGTTCCCTTTGTCTGTTCGGATGAGCCTATGCAGTTGGGAGGGACATCTTTTCGTAGTAGGGGATTGGCGGCACGCCGCAGGACTAGAAGGTGTTTTTTCTGCGGGAAAGAGGGACATTTTGTTGGAGAATGTCCATCCCGTGTCTTGTTAAGTAAAAAGTCGCCGGAAAACTGCTAATCCCAGGTTGTGTGGTGGATGACAACCTGGGAGTATGTATTTCATCCGCCGGTTCTTCTCAGTTCCTTGTACCAGTGGAGGTGGTGTTTGGTACTAGAGTGAAGAGATTGTCTGTTCTTCTGGATAGTGGTTCCGGCGCCAATCTGGTTGACGCTCAGTTTGCTCAGGCTCAAGGTATGCATCTGAGTGTATTGGTCAAACCGATCCCTATTTTTTCCATTGACGCCAGGCCTCTCGGCCAAGGTAGCTTTGTTCATGAGGTTCATAACATTGACCTTAGGGTAGGGGCAATACATAGGGAACAATTATCTTGTTATGTGTTGGAGGGTCTACCTACTCCCATTGTGTTGGGACTTCCTTGGCTGGTTAAACATAACCCTGTAATTAATTGGCAGTCCAGAGAGATAAGCCAATGGGGTGAGTTTTGCAAAAGCAACTGCATGAACACAGTCATCAGTGCGGTCGTACCTAGTACATTGCCTCCTTTTTTGGAGGATTTTGGGGATGTTTTTTCTGAGGAGGGGTGTAGGGAGTTGCCTCCTCATCGTGTGTATGACTGCTCTATTAATCTTCTTCCTGATGCTAAGTTACCTAAAGCTAGGTTGTATAATCTTTCTGGTCCTGAAAGACAGGCTATGAAAGATTACATTTCCATAAGTCTGGCCAAAGGGCATATTAGACCTTCATCTTCCCTGTAGCCGCGGGTTCTTCTTTGTGAAGAAAAAAGATGGAGGCCTACGCCCTTGCTTGGATTTCCGCGAACTTAATCGGATTACTGTTCGAGATCCGTATCCACTCCCTCTTATTCCTGATCTCTTCAATCAAATTGTTGGCGCCAAATGGTTCTCTAAATTGGATCTCAGGGGGGCGTATAATCTTATTAGAATAAAAGAGGGGGATGAGTGGAAAACGGTGTTTAACACGCCGGAGGGACATTATGAAAACCTGGTTATGCCTCTTGGTCTGACTACTGCACCAGCAGTATTCCAACATTTTGTTAATGACATTTTTCGTCACCTTGTGGGGGTGTTTGTGGTCGTACATTTGGATGACATTTTAATTTACTCGCCAGATCTTGTGTCTCACCAGGAGCATGTGAGACAGGTGTTGCAGATCTTGCGAGACAATAAACTATACGCCAAACTGGAGAAGTGTGTTTTTGCCGTACAGGAACTTCAGTTTTTGGGTTTTTTGGTGTCAGCCTCCGGTTTCCGTATGGACCCTGAAAAGGTGAGAGCAGTGCTTGAATGGGATCAGCCAGGGGATCTTAAGGCTCTGCAGCGTTTTTTGGGGTTTGCTAATTACTACCGGAAATTTATTTGTAATTTCTCGTCTGTCGTCAAACCTCTCACGGACATGACGAGAAAAGGGACGGATTTTTCTAGGTGGTCGGACAAAGCTTGCCAAGCCTTTTCCTCTTTAAAGAGATGTTTTGCTTCGGCACCCGTTCTCATCCAACCAGATGTATCTCAGCCGTTCATTGTGGAGGTGGACGCGTCTGACGTAGGGGTGGGTGCTATATTGTCCCAGGGTCCGTCCCCTGGTAAATGGCATCCGTGCGCTTTCTTTTCTAAGAAATTGTCGTCCGCCGAAAGGAATTATGATATCGGCAATAGGGAACTTTTGGCCATTAAATTGGCTTTTGAAGAATGGCGTCACTTTTTGGAGGGGGCAGTCCACCCGGTCACCGTTATTACTGATCACAAGAACCTGCTGTATTTAGAATCCGCTAAGCGTCTGAATTCCAGACAAGCTCGATGGTCGTTGTTTTTTACCAGGTTTAATTTTGTCGTCACTTATCGTCCGGGGTCTAAGAATGTAAAGGCTGATGCTTTGTCTCGCAGTTTCCCAGGGGCCGGGAAAACGGATGACCCGATTCCTATCCTTCAGTAGGGGGTGGTAGTGTCGGCTGTATGTTCTGAGCTTGAGGAGGAGGTGTTAGAGGCTCAGGGGGACGCCCCTGCAGGACCTCCAGGTAGACTGTTTGTCCCGAATCAGTTGAGACAAAAGGTTATTGAGGCACATCATAATTCTGCTTTAGCAGGACATCCAGGGAGTAAGGCTACTTTAGATCTCCTTTCTCGCCGATTTTGGTGGCCTAACGCTAATAAAGATGTTATAACTTTTGTCGCGTCCTGTGGGGTTTGTGCTCGCTCTAAAACTCCTCATACCCGTCCATCTGGGACCCTTTTATTATTATTATTAATATTTATTTCTATAGCACCATTGATTCCATGGTGCTGTACATGAGAAGGGGTTACATACAAATTACAGGTATCACTTACAGTAAACAAACTAACAATGACAGACTGATACAGAGGGGAGAGGACCCTGCCCTTTCGGGCTTACATTCTACAGGATTGTGAGGCAGGAGACAGTAGGTCGGGGGGTTGCAGCAGTTCCGGTGTTGGTTGAGGCAATAACTCCGGTAGTGGTGAGGAGGCAGCAGGGTCATTGCAGGCTGTAGGCTTTCCTGAAGAGATGGGTTTTCAGGTTCCGTCTGAAGGATCTGAATGAGTTTGATAGTCGGATGTGTTGGGGCAAAGAATTCCAGAGGATGGGGGATATTCGGGAGAAGTCTTGGAGGCGGTTGGGTGAGGAGCGAATAAGTGTGGAGGAGAGAAGGATGTCTTGGGAGGATCGGAGATTACGTGAGGGAAGATATCGGGAGATTAGTTCAGAGATATATGGAGGAGACAGATTATAGATGGCCTTGTAGGTCAGTATTAGTAATTTGAACTGGATACGCTGAGGGAATGGGAGCCAGTGAAGAGATTTGCAGAGGGGAGAAGCGGAGGAGTAGCGAGGAGAGAGGTGAATTAGTCGTGCAGCAGAGTTAAGGATGGACTGGAGAGGTGCGAGGGTGTTAGCAGGGAGGCCAGAGAAAAGGGTGTTGCAGTAGTCGAGGCGGGAGATGATGAGGGCGTGCACAATCATTTTAGTAGATTGAGGGTTGAGGAAAGGACGGATTCTTGAAATATTTTTGAGCTGAAGGCGACAGGAGGTAGAAAGAGCTTGGATGTGCGGTTTGAAGGACAGGGCAGAGTCAAGGGTTACTCCGAGGCAGCAGACTTCTGGTACGGGGGAAAGCGTGATGTCGTTAATTGTGGTAGATAGGTCAGGTAAGGAAGATCTGTGGGATGGGGGAAAGATTATGAGTTCAGATTTGTCCACATTGAGTTTGAGGAAGCGGGAGGAGAAGAAGGAGGATATGGCTGATAGACACTCAGGGATTCTGGATAGCAGAGAAGTGATGTCTGGGCCAGAGAGGTAGATCTGAGTGTCATCAGCGTAAAGGTGGTACTGGAATCCGTGGGACTTTATGAGTTGCCCCAGGCCAAGTGTATAGATTGAGAAGAGTAGGGGTCCTAGAACAGAGCCTTGGGGAACTCCAACAGAGAGAGGGTGGGACGAGGAGGTAGTGTGGGAGTGGGAGACGCTGAATGTGCGGTTGGAAAGGTATGAGGAGATCCAAGATAGGGCGAGGTCTTTGACGCCAAAGGAGGAAAGAATCTGTAGTAGAAGGCAGTGGTCAACTGTGTCAAAAGCAGAGGACAGGTCAAGAAGCAGGAGTATAGAGTATTGTCCGTTTGCTTTGGCTGTAAGTAGGTCATTAGTAATTTTGGTCAGGGCTGTCTCAGTGGAGTGATGGGGGCGGAAACCAGATTGTAGAGTGTCAAAGAGCAAGTTAGAAGAGAAGTGGTAGGAAAGCTCAGCGTGGACATGCAGCTCCAGGAGTTTGGAAGCGAATGGGAGCAGCGATATTGGGCGATAGCTGGACATAGCGGTTGGGTCGAGGGTTGGCTTTTTAAGGATAGGCGTGATTGTGGCATGCTTGAAAGCAGAAGGGAAGGTACCGGAAGTTAGTGATAGGTTGAAGAGGTGGGTTAGGGATGGAATAATAGTGGTGGTGAGGTTGGGGAGGAGGTGGGTTGGGATGGGGTCAAGTGCACAGGTTGTGAGGTGCGATTTGGAGAGAAGACAATTAAGCTCCCCTTCAGTTATATTGGAGAGGGAGGTTATGGGGTTAGGGCATTGGTCTGGTATACAAAGTGGTTGAGGTGGTTGAACAATGAAGACTTGCCTTGTTTGGTCGATCTTATTTTTGAAGTGTGTGGCAAAGTCCTCAGCAGAGATGAGGGAGGTAGGAGGGGGCAGTGGTGGGCGGAGGAGGGAGTTAAAAGTTTTGAATAACTGTTTGGGGTTGTAGGATAGGGAAGATACGAGGGTTGTGAAGTAGGCCTGTTTAGCAGAGGTGAGGGCAGATTTGAAAGAGAGTGTTGCTTGTTTGAATGCAGTGAAGTCGTCTTGCGAATTTGTTTTTTTCCAGCGCCGCTCTGTAATCCTGGACACTTGCCGGAGCTTTTTAGTGGTGTTATTGTGCCAGGGTTGTCTGTTGGTACGTCGCACTCTGCCATGAACGAGAGGGGCGACCGTGTCAATAGCCAATGTGAGAGTGGCATTGTAGAAAGCAGTGGCACTGTCTGTATCGTGGAGTGAGGATATTGATGCCAGTGAAAGAATAGAGTCAGAGAGTGTGTGGATGTCTAGGTGTGCGAGGTGTCTGCGGGGGTGCACGTGTTGCTGGACATGGGTGACAGGAGAGGAGGACAGGGATGAGAAAGTGAGTAGATGGTGGTCGGATAGAGGGAGAGGGGAGGTGGTGAAGTTAGATAGAGAGCAGAGGCGGGTGAAGACCAAGTCTAATGTATGACCATCCGTGTGGGTGGCTGAGGAGGACCACTGAGTAAGTCCAAAGGATGAAGTAAGGGACAGAAGTTTGGAGGCTGCTGACTGAAGGGTATCAGTGGGGATGTTGAAGTCACCCATGATGATGGTGGGGATGTCAGTGGAGAGAAAGTGAAGAAGCCAGGTAGTGAATTGGTCGATGAAGGCAGTGGTCGGGCCTGGAGGTCGGTATATGACAGCCACTTGGAGGTTGGAGGGAGAGTAGATGAGGACAGAGTGGACTTCAAAGGAAGGGAGGATTAGGGAGGGAAGAGGTGGGATTGTGTTAAAGTTGCAGTTAGAGGAAAGGAGAACACCCACTCCTCCACCATGTCTGTTTTACCCTTGAAACTTCCGGAGCGTCCATGGACTCATTTATCTATGGACTTCATTACGGATCTTCCTCCGTCGTCAGGGAATACTGTCATACTGGTGGTTGTTGACAGGTTCAGTAAGATGGCACATTTCGTTGCTCTTCCTGCACTCCCTAATGCTAAAACTCTGGCGCAGGTGTTCATTAGGGAGATCGTGAGACTTCATGGGTTGCCTTCTGATGTGGTGTCAGATAGGGGGTCTCAGTTTGTGTCCAAATTTTGGAGGGCATTTTGTTTACGTCGGGGGATGCAATTGTCGTTTTCCTCGGCTTTTCATCCACAGACCAATGGTCAGACAGAGCGTCTGAATCAGAGTTTAGAGACATATCTCCGGTGTTTTGTCTCGGAGAACCAGGAGGACTGGTCATCTTTCTTGCCTCTGGCAGAGTTCGCTCTTGACAACAGGCGGAGCGAGTTCACTGGTAAGTCCCCGTTTTTTGGGGCATATGGTTTTCATCCCCAGTTTTGTACTTTCAATGGGGGGGTCCTTCTGGGGTTCCTGAGGAGGAGCGTTTCTCGTCGTCCCTTGCTTCTGTGTGGCGAGGTGTATTGAATAATTTGAGTACGATGGGGAACCGTTACAAACGTATGGCTGATAGGAGGAGAGTTTCTGGTCCAGATCTGAATGTGAACGATCTGGTATGGTTGTCTACCAGGAATATAAAACTTAAAGTGCCCTCCTGGAAACTGGGTCCCAGATTCATCGGGCCGTACAGGATCAGTTCCATAATTAATCCTGTGGCATTTCGTCTGGAACTCCCTTCTACTTTTAAAATTCATAATGTGTTCCACAAGTCATTACTTAAAAGGTATGTGGCACCAGTCATACCGTCACCTCTACCTCCTCCTCCAGTGTTGGTCAATGGTAACTTGGAATTTCAAGTATCAAAAATAATTGACTCTCGCCTGAATCGCCGGTCCCTTCAGTACTTGGTGCATTGGAAGGGGTATGGTCCAGAGGAGAGACGTGGGTCCCTGCGTCTGATGTTAACGCAGATCGTTTGGTTCGGACCTTCCACAGAACTCACCCGGGCAGGCCTGGCCCTGAGGGTCCGGAGGCCCCTCGTAGAAGGGGGGGTACTGTCATGTGTGCATTGCCACGAAGATCGTCGCGGTTGCACATTTTGACTTCTCACAGCTGCATTGCTGTTTCTTTGTGTTTGGCAGCTAGGGAGTTAATTCTGTCTGTGCTCGGTGCTGGGACTGGGTGCAGTTTCTCCCGGCTGCAATTGATTATTGTTGATTGGTTTCCTTTAAGTTTCTGGTTGTCTGCTTTGGGAGTTGCCAGTGAAACACTTCATGCAGACCACAGATAGGAATGAATCTGTATAGACTCTAGTTGAGAGCTCCTTAGTTGTTTTAAGCTTAACTTGCTTAGAGTTTATTTCCCAGACCATTTATGTTCCTTCGGTGTTTGAGTGTGTATGCAAGAGAGTGCTATCCTGTCTGTCTTATATGTCTAATCTGTGTATTTAGCTGAGATCACCCCATATCCCTTTGGTGGTAATCAGGATCCTTCTTAGGACTGATTACAGGGTTCAGGGTCTGATAGGAGACAGGGTTAGGCTGGAGACTTGGACCTCTGAACCATTATCAGTACCTCCAAGGTAAGGGATTAGTTAGGACCCCAGTGTAGGGTCAGGTTAGACCCCGGTCCTCCTCTTTCCTGTTACAGCTCATCAAGTCCTCAAGATTAACCCTGAGTTCAACTGATATCGTCTCTGCACATCTAGTCCTCAAGATTAACCCTAAGTTCTGCTGATATTGTGTCAGGTAAATCTATTTTATACTTACATTCTTATGTTGCTAAACTATATGTTGTATAGAGTGTGGTTCCTGTATAAATAGTTTACTGACATTGTAGTCATATCATTAGACAGCGTGACAGGTACAGATATAACATTCCTACAGGTATGGTGCTAAATGGGGAATAGGTATATGTATTGCCTTCCTGTACGTATAATACTAATCACCCCTCATCATGATATGGATACACTGAGAAACTCCATTATAAAATGATATTAATAAGAAATGCGTAACGATACTCATCATTTCTCATGGTCACCCCACCACCATCAATAGTAGCGCCTCAACGCGTTTTGCCCCATGGGCTCATCAGGAGGCCAGATATACAGATGTCCGGTGTCAAAATGACATGGTGCAGAGACTAACAGATTCTGTGTGACTTCCTCATATTTATAACTGCCGCCTAATGGAGACGCTCCACCCCCCTGTGCGGGCTCGCCTTCATAGGCTCCTCCCCCTTATATGGCTCCGCCAATAGGCTCGTGGGGAAAAGCTCTGACCTCATCAGGGGGCGTATCTCTATCGCCCTGCGTCAGAGAAGCAGTGCATGCCGGGAGTAGGAGGGGTGTCTGGGTCAGGACTAGTTGCGTGCAGAGCGGACCTTTACCCCTGCACAGGCTATGCATAACATATGTTTTCCTGGTGGCGACTCCACTAAAACACAGCGGCCAAAACAGCTACCTTTCAAAGGGCTCATGGCTCACCGGTTCAAGCCCCACCTGGGAGCCTCAATAGTGGGCATACCCCCACATGAATGAGTATGTCCCTAATTTATCCTATCCAACGGAAAAAATCCAAGATGGCCTAGGATAATATTTTAACAGAAATGTATAGAGGGACATAGAACATAAATGGAAAAAGGTCGACAGTAATACGAGAGTCATTCTGATAGATAGAATGTAATGGTCACCCATTATAGGGGAACATAAAACAAAATTGTATAGTCAGTTTAATCAAGTGGTCCAAAACAACGTCTTGGCTATAGGAAACAGGCAAATGACATCTGCTTGTTTAATCCATATGGTTCGAGTGATTCTAGCCTAAAGATCCATTCACACTCGCGTCTGAGGATAATTTTGTCCACGTCACCCCCTCTCGTATTTAGCTTAACAACCTCCAGAATCATGAACTTAACCTCGCCCATTCTCCCACCATGTTGGTTGTTGATGTGTCTCGCAAGGGGAGTATCCCTGTTATTTCTGATGTCACCCATGTGTTCTCCCACCCTCCTTCTAAATTCTCTTTTTGTTTTGCCCACATAGTCCTTGGGACAAGTACACGTCCCCTTATATACCACAGCCGTGGTCTTGCAATTAGCAAAATCTCTTAAATAGAATCTTCTTCCTGTGTGGGCACTACGGAAGGATTTCATAGGTGACATCCATTTGCACAGACTGCAGTCGCCACAAGTGAAGAAACCAATGGGCTTTCTATCTAGCCATGTACCTGTTCACAGAGGAGAAAAAAGTTTTCGAAAAGTCCACCGCACTTCTCAATAGATTGATTGAGGGAGTACTTAAATTTAAAACTGATCCGGACTTTAACAGAAGGGAGGGACTTTTGCAAACGTCAGTAGAGAGATATCAGTCTCTACTAAAAGAACGTAAGCAAATACAATTTCAGCGGGACCTAAAAGACTTTAGCGATAACAAAGTGTTTAACTTTCAAAAAGACATACCATTGGAGGCATCCTCTTCTGATATTGACACCTCCGATACTGAAAGGGCTGATATAGGCCTAAGAGGGATACAACAACAAAGAGGATCCTTTCACAGGAATAGATGGCAATCAGGAAGGGGTCGAGGAGGAAGGTACTCCAGGAAGGGAAGGGGTACCTCGAGAGGAGGTTACCAGATGGCATTCCCCATAGAAACCAATCCATGGGAGCAGGAGCCTCATCCTTAGTCCCCGCTACATCTTCCTCTTTATCCTCTTCATCTTTTTTGGAGCAAGGTGCGAGGACAGGATATCATCTCAGGACCCGGTTCAACTAACCAGGAGACGGGTTATCAACCTGACCTCGCATGAGCTCACAAGGGAGGAGGTAGATGTACTGCTAAGAGGCCTGAGTTTTGTGCCCACAAATAACTTTAACTGTTTGAGTGGGTAAAAGATCTCAACCTGTTCGCAGGAAACTGAAATGGAAAAAGTTTTTTCTACAACACGATCGTGAGGAGTGTCAAAGATATGGTATACATGAAGAGGATATGGAGGGATATGAAGCCCTACGTGATCTTCTCAATGAAAATGAGAGGTCAAGTGAAGACGGTAAGGGCCCCTTCACTAAACTTAAAAATAAGAGTGAGAGGATGCCTCCTGCTGGGGATACGAGCAATATTGACATATTCTTGTCATTGGTGGAAAGAGATCTCAAAAAACTTAAGGTCACTGGGTTTGGGGAAGAGGATAACCTGTCATGCAGTGAGCGTGTGTGGCACTTGATAGGTTGAGCAAGAATGATCAGCTCATTGTCAAACCCTCGGATAAGGGGGGAATCTAGTCATCATGGATCATTCCAAATACCGTAAGATGTGCCTAGATATACTGCTCGACAGAGAGACATATGAGGTCTTGAGCAAAAACCCAATGCTGGATTATAAGGAGATGTTTACAGGTCCTGCTTGAGGGCGGGTTGGGGTCGAGGCTCATATCTAAGACTGAATTTAATTTCCTGCTTCCCAAATTTCCGGTGTTAGCCACCTTCTATGCTTTGCCAAAGATCCATAAGGGACTGGCCCCTTTGAAGGGCAGACCCATCGTGTCTGGCGTAAATTCCCTCACCCAGAATTGTGGGTATATATCGATGAGATACTTGGTCCGTTTGTGACATCATTACCCTCATATTTGAGGGACACCTCCGATCTGATACTCAAACTGGAGGACATTCACCTAGAGGAAGACTTCTGGTTGGCCTCCATTGACATCGAAGCCCTGTATAGTAGCATCCCTCACCACCTGAGCATCAAAGGTGTAGAATTCTATCTGAGACAAAGGTCTGTGGGATGTGGGGAACATAATGACTTTGTGGTCAGGTTACTTGACTTTGTACTTACCCACAACTCCTTCACCTTTGATGGCATGCACCTCCACCAGCTCAGGGGCACAGCGATGGGGAGCCCCTGTTGCCCCCTCGTACGCCAATTTGTTCCTGGGCTGGTGGGAGGAAACTGAGGTGTTTGGCGAGGAGAGATGGTGGCAGGATATGATTAACACTATGGTACAGATACATCGACGATGTATTCATTATATGGACAGGCACAAAGGAGAATTTTGAAAGTTTCGTAAATGAATTGAATACCAACGAACTGAACCTTAGGTTCACTTTCGAAATACAGAAGAGCGAACTGTCATTTTTGGACATCAGTATTAGAAGAGAAACTGTAGGTAATCTGTCCACAAGAATATATCGGAAACCAACCAGTACCAACAGTCTCCTCCATTGGGATAGCCACCACCCTGTTCCCCTAAAAAGGGGCATCCCTAAGGGACAGTTCCTCAGGCTCAGACGGAACTGTTCGAATTATGATGCGTTTCTTCTACAGGCAGGAGATATGCAGAGGAGGTTTAAGGAAAGAGGTTATCCCCATCATGTTATTGATACAGCTTTCCAGCACGCTAGGAGAACAGACAGACAACAGCTTTTACATAAGAAACCAGATCGTGATGATACAGATATCACCAGAATTATCGGTACCTTTGACTCTCAGCATATGCAAATTAGGAGTATTCTAATGAAACACTGGGACATTCTAAAAATGGACCCAGATCTGAGAGATTGGGTGGGTGAAAGACCCAACATTACCTACAGAAAAGGTAGATCCATTAAGGATCGTCTGGTACATAGCCAATACAAAAAAACGTTGAAAGCAGGTACATGGCTAGATAGAAAGTGTAGCGCCGGCATCCCTGCCCTCTGCCAGGCAGGGACGCTGTTCCCCTGCGCCAGCGTCCTCTGCCAGGCAGGGACGTCGCCCCCTTACCCGCGCTCACGTCCTCCTTCCGCCCTGCTGGGGCCGCGCGCTCCTTCCCTGCTACTGGACTTAGGGCGCGCGCCCGCGCGCTCCCCGCTCTTAAAGGGCCACGCGCATCTTTCAAAAAAGGTCCCCGGCCAATGCCGGAGGACTCCACCCTTTATAAAGTACTTCCTCCTTAATGGAGGTGCCCGAGCAATGTTGTTGCACTGTTTACTCTGCTTCAGCCCTCAGGTCCCGTTACCAGTTACCTGCCTGTCTCCAGCCAGTTTGCTGTCTGCTACCTGTCCGCAAGCCTACCTGGAGGTTCGGCCGTCACCGGTGGTGACCATCAGCTATTCCAGAGAATCTCGCCTGCTCACTTGGGGGCGCTCATCTGCCATCTGCCTGCAGACCTACCCGGAGGTTCGGACGTCACATGCGGTGACCATCGTCTATTCCAGAGACTCTCGCCTGCTCACTTGGGGGCGTTCATCTGTCATCTGCCTGCTAGCCTACCGGAGGCTCCACCATCTCAGGTCGTATATACCTGTCCATCCAGAGACTGCCCCGGTCACTTGCCGTGACTACCTGCCTGTCTATCCAGAGACTGCCCCGGTCACTTTGCCGTGACTACCTGCCTGTCTATCCAGAGACTGCCCCGGTCACTTGCCGTGACTACCTGTCTGTCTATCCAGAGACTGCCCCGGTAAACTTTGCCGTGACTACCTGTCGTATATCCAAAAGATTTGCCCCGGTCACTTGCCGTGACCTCCTTCCCGTTTGTCCAAAGACTGTCCCTGTCACTTGCCGGACTTCCTGTCCGTCTCCCCGGGCGCCACCCGCTCCTTTACAAGGAAAGCCTCCTTGTATAATAAAGCTCAGAGGTTCCGCCTCCCAAAACCCGTTACAGTTTCCCTCGGGCCATGGAACCCGGTGGCACCCAAACTCCCTCGCTCTCTGCCTGTGTCATGAACTGTCTCGTCAATAGGTCTCAACAGGAGTCCATCCTGGGTCACCTGCGGAATGTTAATTCCCGCATGGACACCCTGACTACTTCACCAGCAACCACCCGCGGGCGCCATGACTCGCAATCCGGCAGTTCCGCTGCTTACCAATTCCGTGGTTTCCGTTCCTGGACCTCGACTTTCAGCTCCTCCTCGGTTTTGGAGGCGACCCTACTCTGGCTCGGGGTTTCATTAACCAGTGCACCCTGCATTTTGAACTCTTGGCACACCAGTTTAACTCGCCGACCGGGCCAAAATTGCCTTAATCGTGCCCCATCTACCGGGAGGCCCCTGGCCTGGCTAAATCCCTCTTTGGGAGAGAGAAGATCCTCTGGTGTCTGACCTGCCCTGCTTTTCTCTTGCCTTCCGGAAGGTATTCGACGAACCCGGACGGAAGACCTCCTCTGCATCATCTCTGCTGCGTCTCCGTCAGGGAAGTCTCACTGTGGGTCAATATGCCATACGGTTCCGTTAACCCTTGCCTCGGAGTGGCTTGGGATAATGAAGCTCTGATATCTGTCTTCTGGGAGGGTCTGTCCGGGCCGTATTAAAGATAAAACTTGCCGGTCGGGACATTCCAATCCTCTCTCGATGACCTAATAACTCTTGCCAATCGAATTGATCTACGGTTCCAGGAGCGCGCCAAAGAGGTCACCCATGAGAGAAGGTTTCCTCGTCTAGCTCCGTCTTTTCAGAGACCTGTAACTCCTTCTGTTTCTCCTCAGGTACACTCTTCTGAGCCTATGCAAGTCGACCAGACCAGAGGGGTCAAACCCCGTCAGGACTTACGCCGTGCCGAGGGGAGTTGCTTTTTACTGTGGCTGTAAGGAGCACCGGATCCGTACCTGCCCAGAGAGGTCGGGAAACGCCTGTGTCTAGGTTCGCTGGGAGAGGTCCACTAGACAAGAATAAATCCTCTTCATCTCTGCTGCTGTCATCTCAATTCTCCTCGGTGAGAACCGTTATTTCGAACTAGCCCAACTTGATTCTGGAGCAGCGGGAATCTTGTTTCACAGGCTCTAGTAGAAAATATCGCTTCCTACCAACCTCTGGTTTGAACCAGTATCTGTTGCTGCTGTGGATGGGTGGTCTCCTACCACTCCCATCCAACTTATCACTGAAGCCATAACCCTGCAGGTGGGAATGTTGCATTCTGAGAGAAATCTCGTTTCATGTTCTGCCTGGACTCTCTCACGCTTTCTTACTAGGTCTGCCTTGGCTCCAAAAGCTGCACCCGTGCTCGACTGGCAGATGGAGAGATCCTTCGCTGGGGGACAGGACTGTCAAAAACGTGTTTGGTTCCTGTTCATCCCGTCCGTCCTTCTCCTACACCAACTAATCTACCAGGGCTCCCGATTCCATATTGGTCTTTCGCTGATTTTCTTTTAATAAAAAGGAAGCAGAGACATTACCCCCTCAAGACCAAATGAAATTGCCCGATCGACCTGCTACCCGTTACTACGCCTCCCCGTGGGCGTATTTACCATTGTCCGCTGCTGGGGACCAGGTCGATGTCCGAATATTAATCGAGGAGAATTTGGCCAAGGGATTCATCCGGAAATCCACCTCCCCAGCGGGAGCAGGTTTCTTCTTCGTAAAAAAGAAAGACGGCTCTCTCCGTCCCTGTATTTTACTACAGAGGCCTAAATTTGATCACAAATGAAGAATAAGTCCCTCTTCCGCTCATTCCAGAATTGTTTGATCGTCTTAGGGGGGCTAGAATCTTCACCAAACTGGATCTTCGTGGGGCATATAACCTAGTCGTATCCGTCTGGGGAGATGGGAAAGGAAGACGGCATTCAACACCCGGGATGGCCACTTTACGGAGTATTTGGTGATGCCCTTTGGTCTCTGTAAGGCTCCAGCAGTCTTTCAGGAGTTGGTCAATGACATCTTCCGGGACCTTCTCTACTCCTGCGTTGTGGTGTACCTAGACGACATCTTGGGGCTTCTCTCCGGATCTCCAGTCTCACCGGAGGATGTTCGTCAGGTTCTGCTCAGGCTCAGGCAGAATCACCTCTTCGCCAAATATGAGAAGTGCCTCTTTGAGCAGACCTCGCTTCCGTTTTTGGGCTACATCATTTCTCAGACAGGCCTACGAATGGATCCGGAGAAACTGTCTGCCATTTGAGAAATGGCCCCGACCGGAGGGGTTGAAGGCCATTCAGCGGTTCCTGGATTCGCCAATTATTACCGCCTTTTCATACCGCACTTCTCTTCCGGACTGCTCCCAATCTCCGCGCTCACCCGCAAGGATGGGTAACCCCAAACAGTGGACGCCCGAAGCAGAGGAAAACCTTTCTTTCTTTTTAAAAAAGGCCTTCTCTTCCGCTCCAGTGCTGCATCGCCCGGACGGCAACAAGCAGTTCTTCCTGGAGGTGGACGCTTCCTCTTCTGGAGCCGGAGCGGTAACTTACTCAAAAATTCTTCATCCGGGAGGATGGTATCTTGCGGCTTCTTCTCCAAACTCTTCTCCTCTTCTGAGCGCAATTACTCCATACGAACCGAGAGGTTTTGGCCATCAAGGGCATTGGAGGAGTGGCGTTACCTACTCGAGGGGGCTCTTCATCCGGTAATCATTTACACTGACCACAAAAATCTGGCTAACCTCCAGCATGCCAGAGACTTAACCCTCGCCAAGCCCGGTGGTCCTTGTTTTTTGCCCGCTTTGATTTTCTCTTACATTTTCGCCCGGCCCGACAAGAACATCAAAGGCGGACACCTTGTCCCGGTCCTTCCTGGTGTCGGATCTCGAGGAGGAACCTAAACATATCATCGATCCCGCCAGAGTGATTGCAGGTGGCTCCCGTGAGTCTAAATCGTCTCCCTCCTGGTAAGACGTTCGTATCGGTAACCGATCGGGGGAGAGAATCCTTACACTGGGGTCATTCGTCTAAACTAGCTGGCCACGCTGGCAGAAAAAGACCCTCCAGCTCATTACTCGCCGCATTACTGGTTGGCCTACCCTGCACAAGGACGTAATAGACTTTGTTTCTTTCTGTTGTCTCCTGTGCCCGCAACAAAGTTCCCGAGACACCTTGCCTGCCGGCCGTCTTCTTCCGCTTCCTGTTACCCCCGCTGGCCCCCCTGGCAGCATATAGCCATGGACTTCATAACAGATCTGCCCGTCTCTGCCGGTTGTACGTCATTTGGGTGGTCGTTGACGATTTTCCAAGATGGCACTTCATTCCCCTGCCAGGGCTTCCGTCTGCACCCGAGTTGGCTAAAGACTTTTATCCGCCACATCTTCCGTCTTCATGGTCTGCCTCGTCACATTGTGTCGGATCGTGGGGTACAGTTCACCTCACGTTTTCTGGAGAGCCCCTTGTTAAGTTGCTAGACGTCACCTTGGATTTCTCCTCCGCTTACCACCCGCAGTCCAATGGACAAGTCGAGCGAATCAATCAGAATCTGAACCATTATCTCCGGCACTCGTTATAATTGCCCCACCATTCTGACTGGGTGGATCTCCTGCCTTGGGCCAATTCTCTTACAACAATCACGAGAGCGAATCTTCCTCCAAATCTCTCGTTTTTTTGTAGTCTTCGGTTCAACACCCTCGGATCCCTGTTCCTGTCTCCATCTCTGTGGACAATCCAGCTGCGGAATCTCTGGTTAACGAATTTTCCTCCATATGGGAGAGTACCCGGTCCGCACTCATTCTGTTATCCGACGCATGAAGAACATGCTGACAAAAAACGTCTGGATCCTCCTCAATTCCGTCCTGGGGATAAGGTCTGGCTTTCGTCCAATTATGTCCGGCTCAAGATTCCTTCCTACAAGTTAGGCCCTCGGTTCATCGGTCCTTTTTGAATCATATCAGATCAACCCGGTGTCCTATAAATTGAAACTCCAGGCCAATTTGCGATTCCTAACTCCTTCCATGTATCTCTCCTCAAACCGTGGTACTTAACCTTTTGTCAAGTCTACAGGTACACCTCCTGCTCCAGTGTCTGCTGAAGACGAATTTGAGGTAGAGTACCATTCTGGCCACCAAAAGGGTAGGAAAGAAGACCTATTTTCTGGTGGATTGGAAGGGGTTTGTTCCTGAGTAGAGAATGTGGGGCCTCGGGGAACATCCATGCCCTCTCATCCTAGCTTAAATTTCTTTCTTGCCTAAAAAAGGGGGGGGCCTAAAGGGGGGGGTACTGTAGCGCCGGCGTCCCTGCCCTCTGCCAGGCAGGGACGCTGTTCCCCTGCGCCAGCGTCCTCTGCCAGGCAGGGACGTCGCCCCCCCTTTACCCGCGCTCAGCGTCACCTCTTCCGCCCTGCTGGGGCCGGCGCGCGTCCTTCCCTGCTACTGGACTTAAGGTGCGCGCCTGCGCGCTCCCCCGCTCTTAAAGGGGCCGCACCATCTTTCAAAAAAAGGTCCCCGGCCAATTCTGGAGGACTCCACCCTTTATAATTACTTTCCTCCTTAATGGAGGTGCCCTAGCAATGTTGTTGCACTGTTTACTCTGCTTCAGCCCTCAGGTCCCGTTACCAGTTACCTGCCTGTCTCTGCCAGTTTGCTGTCTGCTACCTGTCCCGAAGCCACCTGGAGGTTCGGCCGTCCGGTGGGACTATCAGTATTCCAGGAATCTCGCCTGCTCACTTGGGGGGGGCCATCTGCCATCTGCCGCAACCTACCCGGAGGGGCGGGGGCGCAAATGCGGTGACCATCATCTTTCCAGAGAAACCTCCCGCTGCTTCACTTGGGGGCGTTCATCTGCCATCTGCCTTCAGACCAACCCGGAGGTTCGGACGCACATCGGGGACATCGTCTTTTCCAGAGACCCCCTGCCTGCTCACTTGGGGGCCCTTCATCTGGGGCAAACTGCCTCTTGCCTACCGGGGGCTCCACCATCTCAGGGTATAAAACCTTTCATCCAGAGACTGGCCCCCGTCACTTGCCGTGACAATGCCTGTCTATCCGAGATCCCCCCGGCACTTGCCGGGGAAAACCCCCTGCCCCAACCAGAGTTTTCCCCGGGGCCTTGCCGTGACTACCTTTTCTTCCCGGACTGCCCCGGTCACTTCCCCGGCTCCCGGGCTTTCTACCCCCGAGAAAAACCCGGGGGCCCCTTGGGGCCTGACTCCCCCGTCTGTTTTCCGAAAAATGCTGGGGCACTTGCCCGGGGGGGAAACCCCTTTCCCCCTTTGCCCCCAAAGGGGCCCCCCGGGCACTTCCCGTGACTTCCTGCCCGGTTTTTCCCCCCCCCCCGGGGGGGCCCCCGTCCTTTACAAGAAAGGGGCCTTGTATAATAAAGTCAAAGGTTCCCCCCCAAAACCCGTTCAAAAACCCCTTGGTTTTTAAAATTGTGGCGACTGCAGCCCCGGAAAAAGGAGTACCTTTGAAATCCCCCCCAAAATTTCCCACACGGGGAGAAATTAAAAATTTTGGGAAAATTTTAAAAAAGCAAGACCACGGCTGGGGGGTTAAAAAGGGGCGTTTTTACTTGCCCCCCAAAGGCTATGGGGGGGAAAAAAAAAGTAATTTAGAAGGAGGGTGGGAGAACACATGGGTGACATCAGAAAAAAAGGGGTACTCCCCCCAAACAAAATCAAAAACCCAAACCCTGGGGGGGAATGGGCGGGGTTTAAAGGGGCATGATTTGGGGGGTTTTAAAAAAAAAACCAAAGGGGGGGGGCGGGGACAAAATTTTCCTAAAAACCCCCGAGGGGGAATGGATTTTTAAAGGTTAAATTTTACCCCCAACCATATGGTTTAAAAAAGGGGCAGATTTTTTTTTCCTTTTTCCCTTTTTGCCAAGACGTTTTTTTGGACCACTTTTTTAAAAATAAACTATAAAAATTCCCCATGTTTTATTTTCCCCTTAATGGGTGCCCCTTAAAAATTTTTGTAAAAAAATAAACCCCGTTTTTTCTGTGGGGTTTTTTCCCCTTTAAAAATTTTTTTCCCTCTTACATTTCGGGGTTAAAAAAATTTTCCTGGGCCCAAACTTTGGTTTTTCCCCCCTTGGGAAAAAGGAAAAAATTAGGGACATACCCTTCATTTTGGGGGGTTTGCCCCCAAAAAACCCCCCGGTGGGGTTTAAAAAACCGGGTTTTAGTTTTTACCCCCTTTAAAGGAAAACTTTTTTTTCCCCTGTGTTTTTTGGAGTCGCCACCAGGAAAAAAATAGGGTTTTGCATTGCCTGGCAGGGTTTAAAGGTTTCCCCGGGGGACGAACTAGTCCAAAACCCGAAAACCCCCCCCCACTCCCCGGATGCCCCTGCTTCGGGGGCGCAGGGCAAAAGAGAAAACCCCCCCCGATAAAAGGCAAAGTTTTTCCCCAAAAGAGCCTATTGGGGGAGAAAAAAAGGGGGAAAGGAGCCTAAAAGGCGAGCCCCACGGGTGGGGGAAAACGTTCCATTAGGCGGAGTTTAAATATGAGGTTTTTACAAAAACATCTGTTAGCTCTGTCCCCTTTTCATTTTGACACTGGAACAGGGGGATATCTGGCCCCCCAGAGCCCATGGGCGAAACCCCGTTGAGGCGAAAAATTTTATGGTGGTGGGGTGACCATGAAAATGATGAGTATCGTTTTTCCCTTTCTTTTTTTAAAATATATTTATTTTGGAAATTTTTTATTTTTTTCCATAACATGATGAGGGGGGATTAGTATTAAAAAGTACAGGAAGGGGAAAAAATTACCTAATTTTCCCCTTAAAACACCATTTCCCCTAGGAAAAATTAATTCTGAAAACCATCTCTATTCGGGAAAATTCCCCTTTTTTCTAGGGAAAAGGATACATCAATTATATCTTTTTTTCTTTTTCCCCTTTTTCTTCAAATATTGAACCCCCCCCTGACCTTAAAAAAATTCAATGACCCCCTTTATACGCCGGGGGCTCTTATTTATTTCCCCCTCATTATATGTTCCCCTTTTTTCTTTCAGGGGTTGTTTAAAAATTTTGACAAACTTTGGGGGCCCAATAGCTGACAATTATAGATGGCAACTTGCTTATTTTTGAAGGCTGGTATCACACCAAAATTAGCTTACCCCCACACTGGAGGAGCTTTGACTAGTGAGTGAAAAAAATATGAGGGGTGCTCACAAACACTTTATTAAGCTGTGGCCCCCGAAGGCAGTTTTAAAAATAACTCCCCTTTTATAAAAAAAGGGGTGCTGTATACTTAGTGTTGTACAGGAACGTGCCAATTTTCCTTATACTTCCTACCCCCCCCCGTGTGTTGTGAACTGTTTTTTTTAATTTTTTTGGGGATTTTTGGGTTTTCCTTTTTAAGTTAGTGGTCTCTGTATTAATTTTAGGGGTCTCCCTACTATCTGGGTTAAAAAGGGATCCCCTAAGGTGTAAGGGCCTAACGGGGGCCCAAGGGGGCCCAAAAGTGGGGCGGGGGGCCCCCCGCTTTCCCCCGGGTGCCAAAACCCCCCTGTTAGGCAGGGGGGCAAAACCCCGACCTTTTATCAGGGAATCTAGGTTTTCCCCCCAGCCTTTTTGTTAGGAATACACTTTTTTGTTTTTTTTTTTTTCAAGGTTGTGTTTGGGTGTTTCCCCCTTTAGGTATTTTATCAAAAAAGGGGGTTTCCTTTTAGGGCAAGATTTTAAAATTTTGGGGCCTTTTTGTTTACAAGAAAAGGGGAAAAAAAAATTCCAATTGGCCGGAAAAATTCAAAAAAGGTGCAATCTTCCCCGTTTTTTTTTGCCATTTTTGCTAGGGTTTTTAAAATTTTCTAAAAATAAATATATTATAAAACCCCCAATCATTAAAAATTTATAGAAAAACCAAAATGTTAGGTTCTTTTTTATCTAAATAGTAAAAAAAAATTTTTCAAAAAAAAAAAATTGCCCCCTTTTCCCCCAAACCCATAGCGCTCCATTTTTCATGTTTTTGGGGTTTTTAGTGGGGGGGTTATTGTTTGCCTCCCCGGGATTTTCTTAGGGGAAAAATTTTTTTGTGCAGATATGTTTTTTTAAAACCCCCTTTTACTGAAAATTTTAAGCAATGTGTGGTGACCAAAAAACGTAATTCGGGGGTTTTTTCTTTTTTTCCCATGGGGGTTTTTTTGAAAACCCGGTTTTAATCCTTTTTTTTTTTTGTTTGACCCGGGGGGTTTTTAATGGGGTTTATACAAATGTGTCCCTTTTGTGATTTTTTTTTTGTTTTATTTTGAAGGGGGGGGAAAGGGGGGTGTTTTTAAATTTTTATTTTTTTATTTTTTTTTATTTTTAAAACATTTTTTTTTAAAAATTTTTGGATGCTTTAAAAGCCTCCTTGGGGATAGAAGCTGCCACAACTCGAAAACCCCGGGTACATACGGGCAGGGGTTTGATCCCCATATGCAGAAAATTTTAAAAACATTGCAACCCGGGGATCAAAAAACCATGGGTCTAAAAGGGCCCCTTTGGTTTTATCCCCAAGAACCCCAAACCCCCCGATCACGTGACGATGCCCGGGGGAATATTGTTAAATCCCTGTCGGGTTTGACAATGGCATTTAATAGTTTAGTTTCAGGGGGTCGCTTTTTTTAAACCGGCCCTTTTTGGGACATGCCCCTGTTCAAAAGAGGGGGCAGCCCCATTTTTTTCGGGCTCCCCCCTTTTGGGCCCTCACCCCAAACGGGGGGGTTGATCTCAGACCCACTATACCGTAAAATTTTTAAAAAGGGGGTTTAAAAGGTTGAAGGCCCCCTTTGGGGTGGCTTTCCCTTTTAAACCCCCCTTATGACCAAGCCATTTTGTGGGGTTAAAGGGGCCGGGCCCAAATTTTTTTAAAAAATTTACCACTGTCTCTTTAGGGGGTTTTTTAAAAAATCGGGGAACCTTTTTCCCCCGGTTCTTGGGATTCTGGAGATTTTTTTTTCGTAAATTTTTGTTTTTTTTATGATAGGGGGGAAATTTTTTTCCCCAATTAATTGAGTTTTTTTATAAAAAAAAAGGAAATTTTTGGGCCAATTTTTTTTAAATTTTTGGGGAATTTTTTTTAAATTTTAAAAATTTTTTGCCATTAAATAAAAAGATTTGTCAAAAAAAATTGGTTAAAAAATTTAAAATTTCCCCCAAGTCTACTTTTTTTTTAGCAAATTTTGGGGAACCCAAAAATTTTTTTTTTTACGATTATAAGTGTTAAAATTTGACCAGAATTTCTCTTTTTCCCAACAAAATTTTAAAAAACCTTTTTTAGGGACCATCACAAAAGGGAAAATTTGAGGGGGTCAAATGACAGAAAATACCAAAAGGGAACCATTCTAAAAACTGCACCCCTCACGTGTTAAAAACCCCTTTTAAGAAGTTTATTAACCTTTTGTTTTTTCCAAGAATTGAAGCAAGGGGGAAAAAAAATAAATTTTTAAATTTTTTTCCCAAAAATTTTTTTTTGACACAATTTTTTTAAATTTTTCAAGGGTATCAGGAGAAAAGAACCACAGATTTGTTGTACAATTTCTCCAGGTCACCGATATAACCTTTTTGGGGGTAAACCCCTATTTTTGGGGCATGGAGAGCTCAATGGAAGCAGGCCCCTTTTACTTTTTTTTTGGTGGAATTGGATGGACGCCCCTGTCGCTTTGGGAGTCCCGGTGCCTAAACATGGAAACCCCCAAAAGGACCCCATTTGGAAAATGGCCCCCCCGGGGAAATCATCAAAATTTTTTGAGAGTTTTTAACCCCCAAGGGCTTCACGAAGGAAAAGTAGAGCCGTAAAATAAAAAATCATATTTTTTCCACAAAAATGATTTTTCATCCCCCAAAAATTTTTTTTTCCAAAGGTAAAAGGACCCCAAAATTATTGGGAATTATCCGGACGCTGATACCCCAATTTTGGGGGGGAAAACCCTATTTGGGGCAGGCAGAGTCGGAAGGGGGAACGCGCCTTTGATTTTTGGTGGAATTAGATTGGACGCCATGTCGCATTTGGGGGTCCCGGGCCTAAACAGTGGAAACCCCCACAAATGACCCCCCTTTTGGAAAAGACCCCAAGGAACTTATCTAAAGTGTTTGAAGTTTTAACCCCCAAGCGCTTCACAAAATTTTTTTAAGTAGAGCCGTAAATTAAAAAATCATATTTTTTCCCAAAAAAACTTTAACCCCCAAATTGTTATTTTCCAAAGGGTAACAGGCCCCCAAAATTATTGTGAAAAATTGGGTTTGATACGCTGCCCCCCAAAGTGGGGAAAAACCCATTTTGACGCTGGCAAGCTTGAAAGGGGGAAATACCCTTTTTTAAAGCAAATTTGTGGAAGGTCTGTGGTGTCATGTCACGTTTGGATAGCCCCGTGTCCAAACCCGTAAAACCCCCCACAGTGACTCCTTTTTTAAACTGCCCCCCCCAAGGGGAATTTTTAGATGTGTGGTAAACACTTTAAAACCCAAGGCTTCACAGAAGTTTATAAAAGACCCTAAAAAAAAAAAAAATATATTTTTTTCCACAAAAATAAACTTTTTCCCCAAAAATTTTTTTTTTTAAGGTTTTCAGGAGAAATAGGCCCCCAAAAAATTGGCAATTTTCCGAGTACGTGAACCCAATTTGGGGGGGGGGAACCCCCTATTTTGAGATGGCAGAGCTCAAAGGGGGAAGTACGCCTTTTTCAAAAGCAGATTTGAGGAATGGTCTGTGGGTGTCATGTACTTTTTGGGTAGCCCTATGTGCCTAAACATAAAACCCCCCAAAAGTGACCCATTTTGGAAAAGCCCCCCCAAGGAATTTTCTAGATGTTGGTGAGCACTTTAACCCCCCCTGCTTCCGAAGTTAAAACGTGAGCCGGAAAAAAAAAAAATCATATTTTTTTCCAAAAAAATAATCTTTTTCCCCCCAAAATTTTTATTTTTTTAATGGAAAAAGGAGAAAAGGCCCCCAAAAACTATTTTGCTTTTTCCCTGGTACCTGATACCCCCTTTTGGGGGGGAACTATTTTTTGGACAGGGGGAGACGGAGGGAAGGAAAACACCTTTTTTTAAAAGCAGATTTTGAGGAATGGTCTGGGGTTTCATGTCGGCTTGGGGCCCCCGTGTGCCAAAAAGTAAAAACCCCCCCCCAAATGCCCCCTTTTGCAAATAGCCCCCCGGACTTATCTGATTGTGGTCAGCATTTAAAAACCCCCAAAGGG
>JARQOD010008241.1:0-36300 GCA_033576555.1 Oophaga sylvatica | reverse complement strand
GTTGGGGACATGGGGTATGCTGATAAGCGGGTTCAGGCCCGAGGGGACATGTGGGTGGGAGAGTGTGATGGACAGTGTTGGAGCTGGCGTGAAATTGCAGCCAACTGTCCAATAGAGGGGGAGCCTATGTGTTGTGATGTTGGCAGATCCCTCTCTCTCTGCGCAGAACCTGTGTGTGTGTCCACCTCAGCCGAAGAGACTGGACCACAGGGGTCCCCGGTGGTTGTAAATGACTGCCCAGCACAGGCCCTCTTGGACTCAGAGAGTCCAGTGACTTCCGTATGTGACAGCCTGATTGATAGGGACTTCATCCCTGATAAGCACCTGAGTATGGTGTGCATCCATGGAGACACCAAAGTCTACCCAGAGACTGCCGTGGACTTGGTCCCCAAACTCGGGGAGGTTTCATGTGAAGTGGGGGTAGTGAAGACCCTGGTGCAACCCGTTATATTGGGTAATGACTTTCCCCGGTCTAAGGATCTCTGGGGGAAAAATGTTTCTGATGGACAGTGTGATGAAGCTCCTACTGGGGGTGCGCAGTCCCGAGGGGCGGAACACAATGCTAGTGGGCCGTTGAACTTATGTGATAATGATGATGACCATGATAATATTGATAATGATAATGATGATCATGATAATGATGATGACCATGATGATGATGCTGATATTGATAATGATGATAATGCTAATCATAATAGTGATGATACTGATGATGACCGTGATAAAAATGAAATTTCTTTGCAGGTGATGTTGGGAGACGAGGATGGTGGTTCTCGGGAACCGAGTGTCCCTGACCTGCCTGGCTCCTGTGACAATTTTGGGAGTGAGCCGGTGCGAGACCCCACTCTTAAAACGGCACAGGAAAATGTAATTGTTCTGAATGAGGTTCCCCAAGAGCCTGGCTCTGAGGAGAGGTTTCCTCATGCTGCCATGAACAATAACCTATTGTATAGGGACACTGAAGTCCAGGGAGAGGTCGTAAGTCAGCTCCTGGTATCTGAGCTATATGGAAGTATAGTGCTGGGGTTATCACATAGTCACATACTTGAGGGACCACCTGAGGGAAACCAGGGACCAGATGGTGAAGTTAATGTTGTGGATGACATGTTAACTAAGGTTCCAGATCAAGATGTGAATGAGAATGAATTGTATAACCCTGACAGTGAGCCGGATGTGAATGAAAATGAAGTGTCTAACCCTGGAAGTGAGCCAGATGTGGCTGAGAAAAGGGGGTCAGACAGGGATAGTGGTGGTGATAGTGAGTCATCTGATGACAATAAAGCAACCAGTGCAAGTGAGGAAGGCATGGTAGCAGAGGAGATTGAGAGTCCTGAGAGGAAGGCTGAGGCTGACCTTGCAGTCGGACGGAGGATGGCATCTGAAGATGTTGTACCGTTGGCCGGTTCCCTGGCGAAGACTAAGGTGAAAGACAGGACTCTGAAACTGAACACAGCACAAGTGGATGCTGTTGAAAATGAGAAGTTATCAATGTATGGTGTGGATCTGCATCAGGCCAAGGACTCGGAAGGTGATGCTGCAGAGGTGGAGAAAGCCATGGAAGTGGTGGACACCAGGCCAGGTGCCTCACCAGAGGCTGATGTCTCAAGTGAAGCTGTGAGGAACAAGACTGAAGATGTGGGGAATGACTCTGCCCCGGAATATGTTTCTGCTGGAGACAGCGGCGTGGACGGTGTACTGTCCGGATCCGTGGCTGCGACTCGCGAAGCTCGGGCCGGAAGTTCGGCGCCCGGTGCGCCATCGGAGTTCCCGAGCGACCCAAAGGGTCTGGATAAATCCCAAGATGAGATTTTGAGACCTCGGGTTGGCCTTGGTGAGCTCAGGCGCATTTTCATGGAGTCTACACTTGAACCACGTCCCAGTGAGTGGGAGGGGCGATGTGTCGCTCCGTTGCCGCTGCAGATACACGGGAGCTCAGATGGGATGCAGAACGTGGTGGAAAAGAAGACTGATGGTAGGGCTTCTGAGCATGTCCTACCAGAAGAGCCTGAAGAAAGGGCCGAAGACGTAAAGGACGTCCAACAACTACAGGAGAAGATGCGTAGCCATGAGGATCTCCTGGAGAAAGAAGTAAGAGCTCTGAGTCTTATGCAAAGTGAGCCTGTACCAGAAGAGGATAAATTATGTGTACCGACCAAGAAAAACGATCAGCTCCCTCTACAGTGCCAATCGTTTGAACAGTGTGGCTCGGAATGGTCAGAGACCATGACAGAGGCGCTTGGGTTCTGTGAGGTAGAATTTATGAATCAACTGATATTTAAGAAAGTAGATGTGCTAAAGAAAGTTCAGGGGGAATTAGAGAAAACCCCTATACCTCCTGTGACAGTTGGTGACACAGGGTCAGTGCCCCAAAAACAGGAGGTACGAAAGTTTCTGAGGAAGAATCAGCAGAGCTGTTCTGACGTGCCTGGTCGTACTTATCTGGTGAGCCACTATACCGAGACTGAGGCTGGCACTAAAGTCAAGATGAAACCGTGCAGGATACCCGAGGCCCGCAGAGAGTATAGGCCTGGGAGGGTACAGGGTAGTGCGGATGCTTCAGATGAAGAGAAAACTGATGTTGGATATGACAGTGGTGAGGATGAAGCTGATGAGGGCCATGACTGGTCCAGAGTTCACTGTCTCTGTTGGATTGTTGACCAGCCCTCCGGTCTGGATGACCAGCCCTCCGGTCTGGAGAAGAGGGAGGGGATATGTGAGACAGTGAAGGAATATGTGGTGAATGAGGTGTATATTTCACCTAAGTACCTTGCTGACTGGTATGAGCGAAATGTGTGGCTTTGTAAACCTGGTGGTAAAGAAAGGTCACTACACCTGCCATTCAGTACACGCTTGCAGCTCAGACCTGATTCCACTCAGGTGTTGATTAGGAAGCCAGAAGTAGGTGCTTGGGAGCACAGTCAAAGAGCTCATTCAGTCTGGACAAGGGGTCCAGGCACAGAAGGTGTCTCCAAGAGTGTGGGAGCTGTCTTTAGCCCGGACACAGGGAGGTGTCCTGGCACAAGGAAGCAGTCTCCAGAGGAGTGTGAGCTATCTCAGTCTGGGTGCAGGAAGGACCCCGGACACAGGAGTGGTCTCGGTGCGGGTCCGTGTGAATAGCGGCTGAATAGGAGTGGATCTCTCTCAAAGGTGCCTTCAGACACAAGGAGGAGTGTCTGTGAAACTCCATACTGGTAACATATATCATATGTGTTGTTTTGGGCACAGACTGGTAGAGTCTGGGTCCCGGATAGAGAGGGCCATCTATCTAAGTGTAATTAGAGGCTAGACAAGCCCAGGTCTTTTGTTTATGCTTTGTTTTTATCTGTGTGCTGTGGACTTTAATAAAACTGGTTGCGGCCAGTTTTCACCAAACTGCTGTCTGAATGAACTGTTTCCGTGCCATTCTGTCTACCCAGACAGCGATCCTAGAGCTAAACCCCCCGGAAGGCTACAGTATATATATATACTGGCCGTGTACTCCACTCGGCCATGTATGATCCAGAAGTATCTAGATAATGAAATACCCATATGTCTGCCATGAATCCCACCGCCATATGTGTATCCCTCGTGTATTATGGCCATTGTCTGTGATATAACATAATATCTAACAATATTCATAGATAGTAATATTGATATAGAATGATATATAAATATACAAAGAAAGACCTCTATATAGGATAAGTATAATACCCCATGTATCTCTGCCCAGTAATATTTGTGACCCGTCTGCAGTGTATCATACAGCAGCGTCTATCCATCATCCCTGATAATACAGTGTTATCTGTGTTATATTGGGGAAGTTATTCCAAACATATCTATATAAGCACCATGCGCTGTAATGTGGTATCAGTATATCCACTAAATTGCAGTATAAATTTATACGCCCTGCATCATATTGGAGAATCCTATACCTTCTCCATGGAATACAAATACATAACCGCTATGCACTATATTGCGGTATGTATAAATGACTGCCATGCCCCAAATTACAGCATGCTTAAATACCCCGTGCACTATGTTCCCGCATCTATAACTACACCGTGCACCAAATCGCAGTACCCATTTATACATCATGTAGCAGTATATGTATGTCTGCTATTAATAATAAGGCAGTAACCCATAGCCTGCCCGCCATACCGTACATGATAAAACAGCATCGTATATCTATATATATATTAATATATATGTACCCCCATCTGCCGCCATGCCACAGGCACACAGGAGAAAATCTGTGCGGGAGGTAACATATAGCAATCTCCCCGGATATAAAGAATGATCCTAAAACCATATATCTATCCCATCTATATATATGTATACAGGATCAGATACTGCTGCAGTACATGGTGTGGCGGGTCTATGTGCTCACACCCCCCTGACCTTATACCCAGAATCTCATACTCCCTGGAGCAGCACATGTTTCTTGTTGTCTTCCTCCTCTGTGAGATGATGATGGGAGTCGTAGTCCGGAGTTTTCTGTAATGTTGCCCTCGAAGGTGAGATATCTTGCTGTCCCATGTTGCCCCGGGTTTGTGACGTCCTCAGTGTGCACTTTCTGCGTAGTGTGTGCTATATGTCGTGTGTCCTCTCTATAATGTGTGCTATATGTAGCACAGTACATAATATATCAGCATCATGTATATCTATATATATATATGTGTATGCATATATTGCAATGTCTGAACCACTGTCTGCAGCAGTGCTACAGGCGCACAGGGGAAGATCTGCATGAAGAGGTAGCATATGGAAGTCCCTGAGGACAAAGATCTCCCCGGGTATAATGATGCTATGTCTATATATATATATATATATATATCTATATACAGGATCAGTTACTGCAGCAGTATACGGTGTAAAAGGTACCTGTGCTAACATAGCAGCACACATGCTTTCTTGATGTCTTCCTTTGTTGTCTGTGTTGTAAAGGCTGGTGGTCTTCTTGTTGTCCGTCCTGGTGGTCCTGAAAAGAGAGGCTTCTCTCCTTGGTCAGTGCCTTTTTGTCCCCTTTGACCCCACCTCTACCTATGTCACGTCCTCTTTGTCACCGTCCAATCGTCCAGTCCCCTCCTGGCTCACCTTACCCCCCCCCTTTTCCCTGTCCCTGTTGTCACTGCCTCCCAGCGTCATGCCAGCCTCCCGTTATCCTGCGCTCCTACGTCCGGCTGTTACTTTCATCACATGCGCTGTGTTGTGCATACGCTACAGCTGGCTATAAGAGACAGTCTGCAAGAAGGACATGCTGCTGCACTGATTGGCAAGGTGAGAAAATTGGCTACTCTTGCCAGAACCCCTAAAGTTGACTCAATTTTGAAGAGTCGTGCTGAAAAAGGGGCAATTATTGATCAAGCCACACGATGGGGCAGTACTTGATTCAGCGCTTGGTTGAACTGAAAACCTTTCTTGTAGACATGGCTAACCCTCAACTGACGCTAAATGAAAGTCAGTGGAATCAGGTGACTGAGCTGGAATAATTGCTAGAGCATCCATTCACAGTGACTAAAAAATTACAAGCAGAGGACTTAACTCCAGGTATTTTCTTAAAGGAGTGGAAGAACCTGATGTTTCGCCTGTCCCAAAGAGAAGGGTTAATTGCAAGTGGCATTGCTACATCAATGAAACGGAGAGAGGAGCTACTATTACAAAATAACATTCTTTTGGCAGCTGTTTATGTAGACCCAATGCATCGGATTCTTATAGATGATCAACAGCTAACTAAAGGAAAAGAAGCTCTGTTTGAAATAGCAGTAAGGATGAAAGGGTTGCAGAACAGTCAGGAGGAACAAGAAGAATTTGGTCGTCCTGCCACATCTTCACCCTCATCAACTGATGAAGAATTTAATTTAGAAAAATATTTGGATCACAAGGACCGTGCAAAGCGTTCCCGCATAGAAGAAGAGTCATCCCCATCAAAGAACACAGCCAGTACATTTCAGCAGAATTTTTCATGTGCACTTAAAGAAATTGAGAAATTTGACCGTTCATCAAAAATAACAGTGCAACAAGCGATTCCTCTGTATGCTGACATTGTCAGAGATGTTGCCCGAGTGGTTACTGCTTTGCACCAACCCAAGTTAGTGTAGAGAGGTTGTTCTCTGCTCTCAAAATAATTAGATCAGATTTGAGGGCATCCATGAAGGAGGATCTGACAGAGGCAATACTTTTTCTGAGGACAAATTTATAGATTTCTTCTTATTAACTGCATAACAGTGTTTATTGCATATTTACTTACAAGAGTTTAGAAAAGTTTATAAAAGTTATTTGCTATATTCTAATTGTATTCTAATAAATATAGTTTTTGCTCTAAGTGGTCTGATTACTTATAATGTGATGGTGAGAAACTGAATAAGCACGATGTTAATATTTTACAACAGTAAATTTATTGTTACGAATTGGCCATTTATGAAGGAGTCGGAGCCGGAGTCGGAGCCGGAGTCGGAACCTGATAAAATCCAGGAGTCGGAGTCCCAACTGTGGCTTACCGACTCCACAGCCCTGCTAATTACAAAGAATTGAAATGGAAAAGAGATCCTTTTTAAAATGAATGTTTATTAGATATCAAAATGTTAAAATACAAAAATTAAAAAAGCAGAAATGTCAAAGATGGGGCACAAACGAGGTAGTAACCAATCAACATAAATAAAATGGATCAAATAAAGTGTACAGGTGCATCTCACTAAATTAGAATATCATCAAAAAGTTATTTTTTTTTTAGTTCTTCAATACAAAAAGTGAAACTCGTATAATAGATAGAGTCATTGCAAACAGAGTGATCTATTTCAAGTATTTATTTCTGTTAATGTTGATGATTATGGCTTACAGCCAATGAAAACCCAAAAGTCATTATTTCAGTAAATTAGAATACTTTATAACACCAGCTTGACAAAATGATTTTAAAATCTGAAATGTTGGCCTACTGAAATGTATATTCAGTAAATGCACTCAATACTTGGTCAGAGCTCCTTTGGCATCAATTACTGCATCAATGCGGCATGGCATGGAGGCGATCAGTCTGTGGCACTGCTGAGGTGTTATGGAAGCCCAGGTTGCTTTGATAGCAGCATTCAGCTCGTCTGCATTGATGTGTCTGGTGTCTCTCATCTTCTTCTTGACTATACTCCATAGATTCTCTATGAGGTTAAGGTCAGGTGAGTTTGCTGGCCAATCAAGCACAGTGATACTGATGTTTTTAAACCAGGTATTGGTACTTTTGGCAGTGTGGACAGGTGCCAAGTCCTGATAGAGAATTAAATTTCCATCTGCAAAAAGCTTGTCGGCAGAGGGAAGCATGAAGTGCTCTAAAATTTCCTGGTAGACGGCTGCGCTGACTTTGGTCTTGATAAAACACAGTGGACCTACACCAGCAGATGACAAGGCTTCCCAAACCATCATTGATTGTGGATACTTCACACTAGACTAGACAGATCACCACCCATGTAAGTGCTAGTTAGTTCTTTTCTTCTTGGCCTCAAATGGGACACCAACAAAAGGTAAACAGTCTTTACATCAGTCAGACAAAACTTCAATGTCCATAGCGGAGCTCTTCTCTCTCAGGCCTGTGGGCACACAGGCGGTGCAATGTCCAGCACACAAGCTCGATCTGGAGCCACACACACAGGGAGGCTTCTCCCTCTCCGCACACAGACCACTCTGTAGTGTCCAGCCTGGACACATGGAAATCTGTCCACACTGACAGACTCCCAAACACTCACTGTCATGTGCCAAACACACCTCCATTACATAGCTGTAACCACATCCAGGTACCTATCACATGGCTAGTCACATGATCGTGACATCACCGCAGGACCTCAAGCACACATCCACACAGGCATCTGCAGGGAAAAAGGGGTACAGTGAGCACTCTCACCTCGGGATATGGGTAGCCAGACCCTCCCATCTCTCAGAGCTACCTGTAACCTGGACCCAAGTGTGAACAACAACCACTTAGAGCTTATGTGCACTAAAGAAAAAATGCTCCAGGTTACATCACACGGAGCAGCCATCCCTGTGACATATACCTTCCATTAATTATGGGGCCATAAGTCATGCTACCTAAAGCCATTAGGCTTGGCACTTTCTCTTACCCGACCAGAGACTCTTCTCAGTCGTCCCTGATGTTTAAGCCATCTGTTTAAGTCGGGCCCTGCTACTGAACCCTTTTGTAGGCATCAGTTATCTGACTCCATCACGTCTTTTGACAGAGATGCTCCCTTGTCAGACCACCTGCATCCCCAGTGGTCAGTACGGTACCGAGATTCCCTTGCACCCATACCTCCTGCCTGGTCTGACTCTTTGTCACCACGTCCGCTACAGGGTCTCCCGCCTAGGTCACTCAACCCTGAGCTAACTGAGGAGTCACTACTTCTACTTCTTCCATCATGCCACCTTCTGTTATCTCTCTGCTGGCCATTTCTCCTATGGTCTTTATTGCCCGGAGAGCAGTCCTTCCATTTGTCTCTATGTCCTCTGTTAGCTTCAGCCTGAGGACTTCCAGTCTTTAGAGAACCTCTTCATCTCTCTATACCGTGAGTTAAAGGTGGCGGCCATCTTCTTCCCATTTCCTGCAGCTCTCTATTGATCTGCCCCTTCTCAAGTCTTAGCTGCTCTTTCTCTTTCAGGTACACCACGCAATACTCCAGGAGCATCTAGATATTCCCAAGGCTCTTCATGATTCCGACATCGATGATTGGAACTATCCCATCTTCACCCACATCCTGGGCTTCGTCATCAGCCGGAATCCTCACTCTCAGCACACCGGATCTATCTACAATCTCCTGCATCACTTTCCCAAGTCTTCCGATGACTTTCCTCAACAGACGTCTGGGCACTTGAATGATGTCTTCTACAATGCTCAGCCGACTTTGAGCCTTCCTCGCACGCTCCAGACGTCAAGCTGCTTCCTTATTCCTCAATAGGATCCTCTGTTTCGTGCGGAGGCTTCTAGGTGCATATTCCTCAAGATATCCACCCGCTTCACTGTGACTTCCCTAGTCGACAGGATGACCAACTGCTTAGTCTCTGGGGCCCAGTACACACTACATGCATCTATTACCTTTCTAAAGGCCTCATGCACATCCTCACTGGCACACACTTCTCGCATGTCTTCGGGTACCTCTATTACGAACTTGAAAACCGAAGTTTCACCTTCTTGGACATACTGTTAGACCTCCTCGTCCTGAGCATCAGCTCAGTTTTCCAAGATGTCGACCTCCCTTGTGTGGCAGTCTGCGTGGCAGTTCCCCTGCTGGATTTCTTCCTCCGTGGAGGCCCCTTCTTTGGTCAGCCTCTCCGGCTCACTCTCCTTCATTGCGATCAGATCGGAGATGAGACAGTTCGATTTCCCTGGGCATTAGCCTCCTTCTCTATCTTGAGCTCTTGGAGAACTTTATCCCGCTCCCTTGCCAGGCAGCGACGCTCATCCTCTCTCCGGAGAAGCTCCTGCTGATGCTTCTCTTGGGCCTCTCTGAGCACCTCCGTATCATTCAATATGGCTTTGCTCATGGTTTGACACGCTGACAGGTGACCTCTGAGCTCAGAGACTTCCTTCTCCAGCACATCAACTCTGTGCTCAACTGCTTGTCTCAGGACCCTTTCTCTTTCGACATGCTCTTTCACTGTCTCTTTAAGCAGCTCTATTTCGTTATCCTGTTCTCTTTTGGCCAGCATGTGTCACACTGTAACGGGTCTGGTAGGTGAAACCACTGAGCTTTATTATACAAGACAGTATACTTGTAAGAGAGCAGGTGGCGCCCGGGGAATACGGACAGGAATTCACGGGAAGTGACCAGGGCAGTCTCTGGGTAGGCAGGTTGTCACGGCAAGTGACCAGGGCAGTCTCTGGGTAGGCAGGTTGTCACGGCAAGTGACCAGGGCAGTCTCTGGGTAGGCAGGTTGTCACAGCAAGTGACCAGGGCAGTCTCTGGGCAGGCAGGTTGTCACAGCAAGTGACCGGGGCAGTCTCTGGGCAGGCAGGTTGTCACAGCAAGTGACCAGGGCAGTCTCTGGAAAGGCAGGTTGTCACAGCAAGTGACCAGGGCAGTCTCTGGACAGGCAGGTTGTCACAGTAAGTGACCAGGACAGTTTCTGAATAGACAGGCTTATACGACCTGAGATGTTGGAGCCTCCTGGTAGGCTGCAGTCTGATGGCAGATGATCGCTCCCAAGCGAGCAGGCAGGAATCTCTGGAGTAGCCGGTGATCACTGCTGGAGATGTCCGAACCTTCGGATAAAGCTGCAGTCGGATGGCAGATGATCGCTCCCAAGTGAGCAGGCAAGAGTCTCTGAAGTAGCCGGTGATCACTGCTGATGAAGTCCGAACCTTCGGATAGAGCTGCAGTCGGATGGCAGATGATCGCTCCCAAGTGAGCAGGCAAGAGTCTCTGTAATCGCCGGGGATCACTGCAGGTGATGTCCGAACCTCCGGGGAGGGCTGCAGTCAGATGGCAGACAGCAAACAGACGGGTAACAGGCAGGCAACTGGAAACAGGAGCTGAGGGCTGAAGCAGAGTTATACAGTGCAACAACAACATTGCTCGGGCACCTCCATTAAGGAGGAAGCCCTTAATATAGGGTGGAGTCCTCCGGCATTGGCCGGAGACTAATTTGGAAAATGCGCACGACTCCTTTAAGAGCGGGGAGGGCGCGGGCGCGCGCCCTAAGTCCAGCAGCAGGGAAGGAGCGCGGGGGCCCAGCAGGGCGGAATGAGGACGCCGAGGATGCTGGGGGTGCTGAGGACGCTGGGGGCGCTGAGGACGCTGGGGGCGCTGAGGACGCAGAGCGCTGGTAAGGGGAACGGCGTCCCTGCCTGGCAGAGGGCCGGGACGCCGATGCTACAGTACCCCCCCTCTAGGCCCCCCCCTCTTTAGGCCAGAAAGAAATTTAGCTAGGATGAGAGGGGCATGGATGTTCTCCCGAGGCTCCCACGTTCTCTCCTCAGGACCAAACCCCTTCCAATCCACCAAAAAATAAGTCTTTCTTCCTACCCTTTTTGTGGCCAGAATGTTCTCTACCTCAAATTCATCATCAGCAGACACTGGAGCAGGAGGTGTACCTGTAGACTTGAAAAAAGAGTTAAGTACCACAGGTTTGAGGAGAGACACATGAAAAGAGTTAGGAATTCGCAAATTGGCCGGGAGTTTCAGTTTATAGGACACTGGGTTGATCTGCCTGATGACCTCAAAAGGACCGATAAACCGAGGACCTAACTTGTAGGAAGGAATTTTGAGCCGAACATATTTGGACGAAAGCCAGACTTTGTCCCCAGGACGGAATTGAGGAGGATCCAGACGTTTCTTGTCAGCATGTCTTTTCATGCGCTCGGATGACTGAATGAGTGCGGACCGGGTACTCTCCCAGATGGAGGAGAATTCTCTAACCAGAGATTCCGCAGCTGGATTGTCCACAGAGATGGAAACGGGGACAGGAATCCGAGGGTGCTGACCGAAGACTATAAAAAACGGAGACTTGGTGGACGATTCGCTCTCGTGATTATTGTAAGAGAATTCGGCCCAAGGCAGGAGCTCCACCCAATCAGAATGATGAGCATTAACGAAGTGTCGGAGATAGCTGGTCAGATTCTGATTTATTCGCTCAACTTGTCCATTGGACTGTGGGTGGTAAGCGGAGGAGAAATCCAAGGTGACGTCTAGTAACTTACAAGTAGCTCTCCAGAAACGTGAAGTGAACTGTACCCACGATCCGACACAATGTGACGAGGCAAACCATGGAGACGGAAGATGTGGCGGATAAAGTCTTTAGCCAACTCGGGTGCAGACGGAAGACCTGGCAGAGGAATGAAGTGAGCCATCTTGGAAAAGCGGTCAGCGACCACCCAAATGACCGTACAACCGGCAGAGACGGGCAGATCCGTAATGAAGTCCATGGCTATATGTTGCCAGGGAGCAGCGGGTACAGGAAGCGGAAGAAGACGGCCGGCAGGCAGGTGTCTCGGAACTTTGTTGCGGGCACAGGAGACACAGGCAGAAACAAAGTCTATTACGTCTTTGTGCAGGGTAGGCCACCAATAATGCCGGGTAATGAGTTGGAGGGTCTTTTTCTGACCAGCGTGGCCAGCGAGTTTAGACGAATGACCCCAATGTAGAATTCTCTTCCGATCAGTCTCTGATACGAACGTCTTACCAGGAGGGAGACGGTTTAGACTCACGGGAGCCACCTGCATCACTCTGGCGGGATCGATGATATGTTTAGGCTCATCTTCGAGATCCGACACCAGGAAGGACCGGGACAAGGCATCCGCCTTGATGTTTTTGTCAGCCGGGCGAAAATGCAAGAGAAAATCAAAACGGGCAAAAAACAAGGACCACCGGGCTTGGCGAGGGTTAAGTCTCTGAGCATGCTGAAGGTAAGACAGATTTTTGTGGTCCGTGTAGATGATTACCGGATGAAGAGCCCCCTCGAGTAGGTAACGCCACTCCTCCAATGCCAATTTAATGGCCAATAACTCTCGATCTCCTATGGAGTAGTTGCGCTCGGAGGAGGAGAAGAGTTTGGAGAAGAAACCACAGGAAACCATCTTCCCGGATGAAGATTTTTGAGTAAGTACCGCTCCGGCTCCAGCAGAGGAAGCGTCCACCTCCAGGAAGAACTGCTTGTTGCCGTCCGGGCGATGCAGCACTGGAGCGGAAGAGAAGGCTTGTTTCAAGGAAAGAAAGGCCTCCTCTGCTTCGGGCGTCCACTGTTTGGGGTTAGCATCCTTGCGGGTGAGCGCTGAGATTGGAGCAGTCCTGGAAGAGAAGTGCGGTATGAAGAGACGGTAATAGTTAGCGAATCCCAGGAACCGCTGAATGGCCTTCAACCCCTCTGGTCGGGGCCACTTCTCGATGGCAGACAGTTTCTCCGGATCCATTCGTAGGCCTGTCTGAGAGATAATGTAGCCCAGAAACGGAAGCGAGGTCTGCTCAAAGAGGCACTTCTCATATTTGGCGAAGAGGTGATTCTGCCTGAGCCTGAGCAGAACCTGACGAACATCCCTCCGGTGAGACTGGAGATCCGGAGAGAAGACCAAGATGTCGTCAAGGTACACCACAACGCAGGAGTAGAGGAGGTCCCGGAAGATGTCATTGACCAACTCCTGAAAGACTGCTGGAGCATTACAGAGACCAAAGGGCATAACCAGATACTCGTAGTGGCCATCCCGGGTGTTGAATGCCGTCTTCCATTCATCTCCTCGACGGATACGAACCAGGTTGTATGCTCCACGAAGATCCAGTTTAGTGAAGACTCTAGCCCCTCTAAGACGATCAAACAACTCCGGAATGAGCGGAAGAGGGTACTTATTCTTCACTGTGATCAAATTTAGGCCTCTGTAGTCAATACAGGGACGGAGAGATCCGTCTTTCTTTTTTACAAAAAAGAAACCTGCTCCCGCGGGGGAGGTAGATTTACGGATGAATCCTTTCGCTAAATTCTCCTCGATATATTCTGACATCGACCTGGTCTCTGCAGCGGACAATGGGTAAATACGCCCACGGGGAGGCGTAGTACCGGTAGCAGGTCGATCGGGCAATCATATGGTCTATGCGGGGGTAATGTCTCTGCTTCCTTTTTATTAAAGACATCCGCGAATGACCAATATGGAATCGGGAGTCCAGGTAGATTAGCAGGTGTAGGAGAAGAACGGACGGGATGGACAGGCACCAGACACGTTTTATGACAGTCCTGTCCCCAGCGAAGAATCTCTCCATTCTGCCAGTCGAGCACGGGTGCATGTTTTTGGAGCCAAGGCAGACCTAGTAAGAAAGCATGAGAGAGTCCAGGTAAAACATGAAGCGAGATGCTCTCAGAATGCAACATTCCCACCTGCAGGATTATGGCTTCGGTGATAAGTTGGATGGGACGAGGTAGGAGACCCCCATCCACAGCAGCAACAGATACTGGTTCAACCAGAGGTTTGGTGGGAATGCGATACTTCTCTACTAGAGCCTGTGAAACAAGATTCCCAGCTGCTCCAGAATCAAGTTGGGCCAGTTCGAAGTAACGGTTCTTACCGATGAGAATAGAGACAGACAGCAGCAGAGATGAAGAGGATTTATTCTGGTCTAGGTGGACCTCTCCGAGCGAACCTAGACACAGGCGTTTCCCGACCTCTCCGGACAGGTACGGATCCAGTGCTCCTTACTGCCACAGTAGAAGCAACTCCTCTCGGCACGGCGTGAGTCCTGACGGACTTTGACCATCTTGGTCTGGTCGACCTGCATAGGCTCAGCAGTGTGCATCTGGGGAGAAACGGAAGGGGTTATAGGTCTCTGAAACGAGGGTGCAAGACGAGGAAACCCTCTCTCACGGGTGACCTCTTTGGCACGTTCCTGGAACCGTAGATCAATTCGATTGGCAAGATTTATTAAATCATCAAGGGAGGTTGGAATGTCCCGACCGGCAAGTTCATCTTTAATACGGCCGGACAGACCCTCCCAGAAGACCGAAATCAGGGCGTTATTGTCCCAAGCCAACTCTGAGGCTAGAGTACGGAACCGTATGGCATATTGACCAACGGTGAGACTCTCCTGACGGAGACGCAACAGAGATGATGCAGAGGAGGTCTTCTGTCCAGGTTCGTCGAATACCTTCCGGAAGGCCGAGAGAAAAGCAGGCAGGTCAGATACCAGAGGATCTTCTCTCTCCCAGAGAGGATTAAGCCAGGCCAGAGCCTCTCCGGTGAGATGGGACATGATGAAGGCAATTTTGGCCCGGTCAGAGTTAAACTGGTGTGCCAGGAGTTCGAAATGCAGGGTGCACTGGTTAATAAAACCACGAGCCAGAGCAGGGTCGCCTCCAAACCTAGGAGGAGCTGAAAGTCGGGGTCCAGGAATGGAAACCACGGAATTGGGAAGCAGCGAGGCTGCCGGATTATGAGTCATGGCTCCAGCGGTGGTTGCTGGTGATGAATTCAGAGTGTCCAGACGGGAATTGACGTTCCGCAGGTGACCCAGGATGGCCTCCTGTTGCGACCTCTGGCGAGATAGTTCATGACACAATTCCGGGAGTGAAGGGGTTTGGGTGCCACCGGGTTCCATGGCCCGAGCAAACTGTAACGGGTCTGGTAGGTGAAACCACTGAGCTTTATTATACAAGACAGTATACTTGTAAGAGAGCAGGTGGCGCCCGGGGAATACGGACAGGAATTCACGGGAAGTGACCAGGGCAGTCTCTGGGTAGGCAGGTTGTCACGGCAAGTGACCAGGGCAGTCTCTGGGTAGGCAGGTTGTCACGGCAAGTGACCAGGGCAGTCTCTGGGTAGGCAGGTTGTCACAGCAAGTGACCAGGGCAGTCTCTGGGCAGGCAGGTTGTCACAGCAAGTGACCGGGGCAGTCTCTGGGCAGGCAGGTTGTCACAGCAAGTGACCAGGGCAGTCTCTGGACAGGCAGGTTGTCACAGCAAGTGACCAGGGCAGTCTCTGGACAGGCAGGTTGTCACAGTAAGTGACCAGGACAGTTTCTGAATAGACAGGCTTATACGACCTGAGATGTTGGAGCCTCCTGGTAGGCTGCAGTCTGATGGCAGATGATCGCTCCCAAGCGAGCAGGCAGGAATCTCTGGAGTAGCCGGTGATCACTGCTGGAGATGTCCGAACCTTCGGATAAAGCTGCAGTCGGATGGCAGATGATCGCTCCCAAGTGAGCAGGCAAGAGTCTCTGAAGTAGCCGGTGATCACTGCTGATGAAGTCCGAACCTTCGGATAGAGCTGCAGTCGGATGGCAGATGATCGCTCCCAAGTGAGCAGGCAAGAGTCTCTGTAATCGCCAGGGATCACTGCAGGTGATGTCCGAACCTCCGGGGAGGGCTGCAGTCAGATGGCAGACAGCAAATAGACGGGTAACAGGCAGGCAACTGGAAACAGGAGCTGAGGGCTGAAGCAGAGTTATACAGTGCAACAACAACATTGCTCGGGCACCTCCATTAAGGAGGAAGCCCTTAATATAGGGTGGAGTCCTCCGGCATTGGCCGGAGACTAATTTGGAAAATGCGCGCGACTCCTTTAAGAGCGGGGGAGGGCGCGGGCGCGCGCCCTAAGTCCAGCAGCAGGGAAGGAGCGCGCGGGCCCAGCAGGGCGGAATGAGGACGCCGAGGATGCTGGGGGTGCTGAGGACGCTGGGGGCGCTGAGGACGCTGGGGGCGCTGAGGACGCAGAGCGCTGGTAAGGGGAACGGCGTCCCTGCCTGGCAGAGGGCCGGGACGCCGATGCTACACACACCATTAGTTCTTTAATTATATTTTTAGATGGGCTCTCTTGCCCATCCACACTCTGCCTCTTCAGAGTTCCACCTGTTCCTGTATCCGCCTCTATGGTCTCTGCGGGGCTCTCTGCCCATTCACTCTTAGGTACCTCTCGACTCTTGGTAACTACAGAGAACTCCAGCTCTTCAGCATCAGGTACTCTGGAGCCTTCATCATACTGAGCCATTTCACCCTTTCCTGGCACAGTAGTTGTGGGTCTACTACAGGTCAGTTCTCCGTGACCTTCGTGGATTTGTAAGGAGGGTCAGGGCTTAGCCCTTTAAATGTTTATGTTGCTACTTGTATTCTCTCTTATATGATTGTTATGTATCTCACTGTGACATATTTGTGTATATTGCGTAGGCTGTATGTACAGTACAGACCAAAAGTTTGGACACACCTTCTCATTCAAAGATTTTTCTGCATTTTCATGACTATGAAAATTGTAGAATCACACTGAAGGCATCAAAACTATGAATTAACACATGTGGAATTATACATTACACTTTACAAAAAAGTGTGAAACAACTGAAAATATGTCTTATATTCTAGGTTCTTCAAAGTAGCCACCTTTTTGATTACTGCTTTGCACGCAGAAAAGGTGAACGGATGGACTCTACATGCCTGGTTCCCACCGTGAAGCATGGAGGAGGTGGTGTGATGGTGTGGGCGTGCTTTGCTGGTGACACTGTTAGGGATTTATTCAAAAATAAACCCAAATCATCTCGATTGGCTTCAGGTCTTGTGACTGTGGAGGCCAGGTCATCTGGCGTAGCACCCCAACACTCTTCTTCTTGGTCAAATAGCCCTTACACAGCCTGGAGGTGTGTTTGGGGTAATTGTCCTGTTGAAAAATAAATGATGGTCCAACTAAACGCAAACCGGATGGAATAGCATGCCGCTGCAAAATGCTGTGGTAGTCATGCTGGTTCAGTATACCTTCAATTTTGAATAAATCCCCAACATTGTCACCAGCAAAGCACCCCCACATCATCACACCACCTCCTCCATGCTTCACGATGGGAACCAGGCATGTAGAGTCCATCCGATCACCTTTTCCGTGTGCAAAGCAGTAATCAAAGCAAAAGGTGGCTACTTTGAAGAACCTAGAATATAAGACATATTTTCAGTTGTTTCACACTTTTTTGTAAAGTGTAATGTATAATTCCACATGTGTTAATTCATAGTTTTGATGCCTTCAGTGTGATTCTACAATTTTCATAGTCATGAAAATACAGAAAAATCATTGAATGAGAAGGTGTGTCCAAACTTTTGGTCTGTACTGTATGTGTTTATTGCCTTTTGTATTGTATTTCAGGATCATGATTAAGGAAAGTTAGTGCATCCTTTGGGAGCATCAGAGTAGGGCACTTGTAGTATAGTATTCATAGAATGGGTAAGCATAGTATTGCGAAAGGGCCACTAGATAGGAGTATATTAGTGGGTCCAGTTAGGAAGTTACAAGATGGTTTAGTACGGGCACATTTGTAGGACACCAAGGGGTTAAGTAGAAGAAGTATCGGACAGGAACTCGGTGGGGATTTCCTGGAGATAGTCAGTCGGGGGTGGACCCTGTTACTGCTCGGATGTCCCTGTCCTGAGCTGCGTAGCTGACACGAAGAGTGAAGTGTGAAAGGTTCCAGCAGTAGTGAAGCCGGTGAAGGAATCATCGTGGGACCATCAGCCAGAGTCTGTGGGCTGATGAAGTAATAGAGCCAGTGGACAAGCCACTGTGGGAATGTTCAGCAGAAGTGTGCGTGCTGAAGAAGTAGTCAAATGGGCCACCAGCGAGTACACGGGCAGGATAACCAGAAAGGGGGTGGACGACCTAGTAAATGTGTATTTCTGTGTCTGGACAGAAGTTGATTCCAGGGAAAGAGGTTGAAGTGCCGTTTTCACCGGGCTCCTCGTCCCACAGATGCTTTGTGGTCCATTCTGGTGTAGCAAAAGAAGTGAAGCGGAGCTGTAGAAGATGTATTGCTGGTACTGTGTCACATGTGCTAATGGTATTCTGGATGTGCTGTGCCCGGAGGAAAATAAAATTAAATTGTTTAAAGTTATTCTGGGCTCTGACTCCTATTCTTCGAACTACGAATCCGATGAGGAATGCACCAGGGATGCAGCAGGAGCCAGCGCAGTGAGTACAGGTAGCGCTGAAGAGTCCACCCCCCGACCGTGGTTTTACAGATTCTTGTTCCACCAACGCTCCCGAGGATTACTTCTCCTACAGCGTTCTTTGCTAATGAATCACCACAGTCGCAATGTGTCCGTTTTAACTCCAGCCTGTCAACAATTAGCTCCGTGCAGGGGTTTGTCAGAGGTAAAGTGACCTCCTTATCAAGGACAATAACCTGGTCTGCACCTGACCCTGTCTCTTCCTCATCCTTCTTCTGAGATGGTGTAGACCAGGGATGTCAAAGTCAAACACACCGAGGGCCAAAAAAAAAATTTGCTACAAGCCGAGGGCCGGACTGACGCCGGCCCTGCTACCGGTGCATTGTGGGAAATGTAGTGTTGGTGCCAGGGCCGGCTCCAAGTTTTTATGGGCCCGGGCGAAAGAGCCTCAGTGGGCCCCTTTAACACAGACCACGATTCATGATGCACAGATACAGCAGAGAAATATGGGTACAGTACAATGCCAAATACTTCTCTTCTTACATTACATGAGTGATATCTATTGTAAATTGTACAATAGCTCAAAAACCGCCAAATCCTCACAGCGCACAGTACAGACTGGACAGTACAGTCCTCCATACAATATTATGGGCACCACAGTCTCCCCCTCATCACCCATATAATACCCAATGCAGGATGTCACCCCCCATATAATGCTCCATACAGAATACTGGACCCAATATAATGCTCCATACAGAATACTGGACCCAATATAATGCTCCATACAGGATACTGGTCCCCATATAATGCTCCATACAAAATATGGAGCTCTCCTCTGCGCTGTACTGCGTTCTGCACTGTTACAGCTCAAGAAAGGGCGCTGTGGAAAGACTCCCCATTATCATCATCATTGCCTCCCCATCATCATCATGGCCTCCCCATTATCATCAATGCCTGCCCATCATCATCATCTCCTCTCCATAATCATCAATGCCTGCCCATTATCATCAATGCCTGCCCATTATCATCATCTTCTCCCCATCATCATCAATGCCTCCCCATTATCAGCAATGCCTGCCCATCATCATCTCTTCCCTATCATCATCAATGTCTGCCCATCATCATCTTCTCCCCATCATCAATGCCTGCCCATTATCATCATCTTCTCCCCATCATCATCAATGCCTGCCCATCATCATCTTCTCCCCATCATCAATGCCTCCCCATTATCAGCAATGCCTGCCATCATCACACACAGACAGCACACAAGCACTCTCTCACATACATACATACACACACACACATACACACACACACAAAGCAACGCACTACATACGCACACAGAGACACACACACAGAGACGTCTTACCTGTTCAGCGTCCCCGCGCTCTGTGCCACAGCCGGCCGCTGAATGATGACGTCATTCAGCGGCCGGCTGTGAGAGGAAGCGCCGGCGCCCCCTGGAGCCCGGAGCTGCGGCAGCGGAGGCACGGGAGAGGTAAGTATTGTTGCCAGCTGCTGCCGGGGCCCTGAGCAGGCGGGGGGGGGCCCAGTGGTGGCGCTGACACCGCTCTCCTCCGCTAACGGGCGCGGGGGTGCCAGACTGCGAGTGGGCCCCCCCGCCTGCTCAGGGCCCCGCCTGCCAGGGGCCATAGATAATCAATTCGCGGGCCGGATCTGGCCCGCGGGCCTTGACTTTGACATATGGGGTGTAGACTGTCCAGCCTTTTCGCGTCCCCTGCGTCCTCTGCGACGAGAGGAAGATCTGCCATTTTTTCTTGGCTCCACCTTATTGCACACTCTTTCCCTTGCGTTCAAGTCACAGTCTGAATTGGAGTCATCCCCAACTACCCTGTCATCCTGGAACAGCAAGTTCCACTTAAACAGGTGTCGGACCCCTTTCCTGGAGCTACCCCGTTTCCCACAGTCACACGTTTAGTCACCTCAGCTAAGTCCCTGAGTTGGTCAGACCCACACTTAGGTGGCGCTACCTCCTCCTCTTTATACATCCCATTAACAGGAGCCCCCACAGCCTGCTGCTGTAGTGTGGCTTCCATACGACCGTTCCGTCTCTCCTCTGAGCAATCAGACACTCCATCAACTTCCCATACATCCTCAAAGAACACAAAGTCCCGGCCCCTCTCAAAGGGGTACTACCGCCATCTTGGCACTCGACACTTTTGAACATTTCAATGGTCACTCTGTCCACTGTATAGTCCACAGTGACCCAATGGATGCAGCGAACCTTGACCTCTTTCTCGGTCAGACAGAGAATGAGAGGAGTTCCCATCAGAGTCACCTGACTCTTAGAGTCCAGCAGTCCAGAGACTCCTTCATGATGTAACATCATTGTACACACCTGCTGCCTTTCATCATACGGGAAGTTTATACCACACGCGGAATAAGTATAACACAAACACTGCTGTTCCACAAACATGTCCACTGAGGTAACTGGTACTGCCCCTTTTGAAAGCTCCGCCCTTTATGGGTCACTATGCTCTTTTGGGACTCCGCCCCCCCTCTGGGACTAAACCACTTTTTGGGCCACCACCCCTGTTTGGGTCACCGCCCCCTTTCGCCTGTGCAAGGCAGTCTATCTGCTCCAACAGTTCCTCACAGCGAGGCTCCGCACTGTTCTCTTATGGCACCTCAAATGCTGCCACAACTGTAGCTCCTGCTGCTGCAGAACCTCTTGCTGCAAGGCTCAGCACTGTATCTGCATGGCTCTGCAAACTTCCAGACGGCTTTGCGGACCTCCAGATGACTCTGCGTTGAGAATGTTGACGACCTTCCTAACCCCGTCTAGTTACCACCAGAAGCTTCCAGTCATCGCGGCCACGCCGAGCCACAGCAAGCTGACTTGAAAACAATTTCGTGGACTGCCGATCCACAGCAAACACCTGTTCACGTGCTTCCTGGACAGTCTAGCACCAATTGTAAAGATTTGTACTCACTCAGGTGCGTAGGAGGAAACAGGAGGCATGCTCCCTTGAAAGTCCATGTGGGTTTATTTGCTTCATAAACCACCAAGACACCAATAAAAGGTAAACAGTCTTTACATCAGTCAGACAAAATCTCAATGTCCACAGCGGATCTCTTCTCACTCAGGCCTGTGGGCACACAGGCTGTGCAATATCCAGCACGCAGGCTCGGTCTGGAGCCACACACACAGGGAGGCTTCTCTTTCTGCACACAGACCATTCTGTAGTGTCCAGCCTGGACACATGGAAATCTGTCCACACTGACAGACTCCCAAACACTCACTGTCATGTGCCAAACACACCTCCATAACATAGCAACCACACTCAGGTAGCTATTATATCACATGGCTAGTCAGTTGATCATGACATCACCGCAGGTCCTCAAACACACAACCACACAGGCTTCTGCAGGGAAAAAGGGGTACAGTGAGCACCCTCACCTCGGGGTGAGGTATATTGATAGCCAGACTCTCCCATCTCTCAGAGCTACCCGTAACACGGACACAAGTGTGAACAATCACTTAGGGCTTATATGCACTAAAGAAAAAATACTCTGGGTTACATCACAGGGAGCAGCCATCCCTGTGACACATACCTTCCATTAATTATGCGGCCATTAGTCAAACTACAGTAGGGAATAAAACGCATCAAAAACCCATCGTGTGCACATAGCCTTAATATTCCATCCATATACTGTGTGTTAAATATATATACAGTATATACGTGTGGATATGTATGTGTGTACATGTATATATATAAATACAGGCGCTTCTCACAAAATTAGAACATCATCAAAAAGTTAATTTATTTCAGTTCTTCAATACAAAAAGTGAAACTCATATAGAGTTATTACAAACAGAGTGATCTATTTCTAGTGTTTATTTCTGTTAATGTTGATGATTATGGCTTACAGCCAATGAAAACCCAAAAGTCATTATCTCAGTAAATTAGAATACTTTATAACACCAGCTTGACAAAATGATTTTAAAATTCGAAATGTTGGCCTACGGAAATGTATGTTCAGTAAATGCACTCAATACTTGGTCGGGGCTCCTTTTGCATCAATTACTGCTTCAATTCAAAAAGTGAAACTCATGTATTATATAGAGTCATTACAGAGTGATCTATATCAAGTGTTTATTTCTGTTTATGTTAATGATTATGGCTTACAGCCAATGAAATTCCAAAAGTATTTAAAAAGGTCCCTTAGTCTGTTTCAGTAGGCTCTACTATCATAGGGAAGACTGCTGACTTGACAGATGTCCAGAAGACAGTCATTGACACACTCCACAAGGAGGGTAAGCCACAAAAGAGCATTGCTAAAGAAGCTGGCTGTTCACAGAGTGCTATATCCAAGCATATTAATGAAAGTTGAGTGGAAGGAAAAAGTGTGGTAGAAAAAGGTGCACAAGCAACCGGGATAACTGCAGCCTTGAAAGGATTGTTATGAAAATGCCATTCAAAAATTTGGGGGAGATTCACAAGGAGTGGACTGCTGCTGGAGTCATTGCTTCAAGAGCCACCAGACACAGACGTATCCAGGACATGGGCTACAAGTGTCTCATTCCTTGTGTCAAGTCACTCATGATTAATAGACAATGCCAGAAGCATCTTACCTGGGCCAAGGAGAAAAAGAACTGGACTGTTGGTCAGTGTTCCAAGGTGTTGTTTTCAGATGAAAGTAAATTTTGCATTTCATTTGGAAATCAAGGTCCCAGAGTCTGGCAGAAGAGTGGAGAGGCACACAATCCAAGGTGCTTGAGGTCTAATGTGAAGTTTCCACAATCAGTGATGGTTTGGGGAGCCATGTCATCTGCTGGTGTAGGTCCACTGTGTTTTATCAAGACCAAAGACAGCGCAGCGGTCTACCAGGAAATTTTAGAGCACTTCATACTTCCCTCTGCCGACAAGCTTTTTGGAGATTTCATTCTCAAGCAGGACTTGGCACCTGTCCACACTGCCAAAAGTACCAATACCTGGTTTAAAAACAATAGTATCACTGCGATTGATTGGCCAGCAAACTCGCCTGACCTTAACCCCATAACCCCATAGAGAATCTATGGGGTATTGTCAAGATGAAGATGAGAGACACCAGACCCAACAATGCAGACGAGCTGAAGGATGCTATCAAAGCAACCTGGGCTTCCATAACACCTCAGCAGTGCCACAGGCTGATCGCCACCATGCCATGCCGCATCGATGCAGTAATTGATGCAAAAGGAGCCCTGATCAAGTATTGAGTGCATTTACTGAACATACATTTCAGTAGGCCAACATTTCGGATTTTAAAATCATTTTTCAAGCTGGTGTTATAAAGTATTCTAATTTACTGAGATAATGACTTTTGGGTTTTCATTGGCTGTAAGCCATAATCATCAACATTAACAGAAATAAACACTTGAAATAGATCACTCTGTTTGTAATGACTCTATATAATATATGAGTTTCACTTTTTGTATTGAAGAACTGAAACAAATTAAAGTTTTGATGATATTCTAAATTTGTGAGAAGCACCTGTATGTGTGTGTGTGTGTGTTTATGTATATACACATACATATATATATATATATATATATATACACACACACATATACAGGTGCTTCTCACAAAATATATATAATATATACAGTGCAGACCAAAAGTTTGGACACACCTTCTCATTCAAAGATTTTTCTGTATATTCATGACTATGAAAATTGTAGAATCACACTGAAGGCATCAAAACTATGAATTAACACATGTAGAATTATACATTACACTTTACAAAAAAGTGTGAAACAATTGAAAATATGTCTTATATTCTAGGTTCTTCAAAGTAGCCACCTTTTGCTTTGATTACTGCTTTGCACGCAGAAAAGGTGAACGGATGGACTCTACATGCCTGGTTCCCACCGTGAAGCATGGAGGAGGTGGTGTGATGGTTCGGGGGTGCTTTGCTGGTGACACTGTTGGGGATTTATTCAAAATTGAAGCGGTGAACGGTCCAGCTCACCCCAAACCATCTTGATTGGGTTCAGGTCTGGTGACTGTGGAGGCCAGGTCATCTGGCGTAGCACCCCAACACTCTCCTTCTTGGTCAAATAGCCCTTACACAGTCTGGAGGTGTGTTTGGGGTCATTGTCCTGTTGAAAAATAAATGATGGTCCAACTAAATGCAAACCGGATGGAATAGCATGCCGCTGCAAGATGCTGTGGTAGCCATGTTGGTTCACTATGCCTTCAATTTTGAATAAATCCCCAACAGTGTCACCAGCAAAGCACCCTACACCATCACACCACTTCCTCCATGCTTCACGGTGGGAACCAGGCATATAGTGTCCATCCGTTCACTTTTTCTGCGCGCAAAGCAGTAATCAAAGCAAAAGGTGGCTACTTTGAAGAACCTAGAATATAAGACATATTTTCAGTTGTTTCACACTTTTTTGTAAAGTGTAATGTATAATTCCACATGTGTTAATTCATAGTTTTGATGCCTTCAGTGTGATTCTACAATTTTCATAGTCATGAAAATACAGAAAAATCTTCGAATGAGAAGGTGTGTCCAAACTTTTGGTCTGTACTGTATATTGATTATATATACAGTACAGACCAAAAGTTTGGACACACTTCTCATTCGAAGATTTTTCTGTATTTTCATGACTATGAAAATTGTAGAATCACACTGAAGGCATCAAAACTATGAATTAACACATGTGGAATTATACATTACACTTTACAAAAAAGTGTGAAACAACTGAAAATATGTCTTATATTCTAGGTTTTTCAAGTAGCCACCTTTTGCTTTGATTACTGGTTTGCACGCAGAAAAGGTGAACGGATGGACTCTACATGCCTGGTTCCCACCGTGAAGCATGGAGGAGGAGGTGTGATTGTGTGGGGGTGCTTTGCTGGTGACACTGTTGGGGATTTATTCAAAATTGAAGGCATACTGAACCAGCACGGCTACCACAGCATCTTGCAGCAGCATGCTATTCCATCCGGTTTGCGTTTAGTTGGACCATCATTTATTTTTCAACAGGACAATGACCCCAAACACACCTCCAGGCTGTGTAAGGGCTATTTGACCAAGAAGGAGAGTGTAGGGGTGCTACACCAGATGACCTGGCCTCCACAGTCACCAGACCTGAACCCAATCAAGATGGTTTGGGGTGAGCTGGACCGCTCACCGCTTCAATTTTGAATAAATCTCCAACAGTGTCACCAGCAAAGCACCCCCACACCATCACATCACCTCCTCCATGCTTCATGGTGGGAACTAGGCATGTAGAGTCCAGCCGTTCACCTTTTCTGCGTGCAAAGCAGTAATCAAAGCAAAAGGTGGCTACTTTGAAGAACCTAGAATATAAGACATATTTTCAGTTGTTTCACACTTTTTTGTAAAGTGTAATGTATAATTCCACATGTGTTAATTCATAGTTTTGATGCCTTCAGTGTGATTCTACAATTTTCATAGTCATGAAAATACAGAAAAATCTTTGAATGAGAAGGTGTGTCCAAACTTTTGGTCTGTACTGTATATATAATCAATCTTTTTACTTGAGCAATTCTGTTTAATAACCACACCCACCATCATATTCACAACGAGACCTAGCCAACGTTCTTACATCATACGTGTAACCTCGTGGAAAAAGAAAAAAATTTAACTAAAATGATGTGGTTGAAGAAATATACAAACCCTTAAACGAACACTTCATTGAAGTACACTTTGAATTTATGATTGGGTTAAGTCTTTTTGGGTAGTTGTTTATCAGTATGGCACATCTAGAATTGGCAATCTTTCTCCACAATTCTTTGCAGTGGTGCTCCAAATCTGTGAGATTGTGAGGGCATCTCCTGTGTACAGTGCCCTCTTCAGGCCTCCCACAGATTCGTAATTGGATTCAGATCTGGGCTCTGGCTGGGCCATTCCGCAACTCTGATCTTGTTCTGGCAAAGCCATTTTTTTGTTAATTTGGAGGTAATCTTATGGACACTATCATGCTGAAAAGTGAAATTCATCTTTTTATTCAGCTTTTTAGCACAAGGTTTTGTTGCAAAATTGACTGATATTTGGAACTGTTCATAATTCCCTCTTCTTTGACTAAAGACCCAGTTACAGTTGCTGAAAAACAGTCCCAAAGCAGTGGTGCACCAGACCAGACCATGTGGCTGCTATGGTGCAGAGACCAGAGCAGCGGGGGATCGAGGAGAGCTCAGTACTTTTAGTTCTGGGCTCTGTGGTGGCTACTATACAGTTTGCAGGGCTATGTGGGGGCCATTATTCATTTTACAGGGCTATGTGGGGTCATTATTCATTTTGCAGGCCTACGTGGGGGCTATTATACTATTTGAAGGTCTCTGTGGGGACCATTATACAGTTTGCAGGGCTATGTGGGGCCATTATACTGTTTGCAGGGCTATGTGGGGGCCATTATACTATTTGGAGGGCTAAAGGGGCCCTTATACTGTGTGCAAGCCATTAGACAATGTAAATGGTTGTGTTGCGGTCATCATACTGTGGAGATGAGCCACCCACCAGGGCCGTGGGGTACTCGGCACCGAGCCCGTCGATTTCTATGGGGGATGTCACGGGCAGCACACGGCTCGGTCCGTGGCCCTGGGGCTCACTGAAATGGGGGATATTTACAGGTGAATTGAATATTGGTATGGGATTCGTGACGCCACTTGTGGCATCTGGTCAGGATGACCAGCGCTGCTATGCAGATCCACTGAAGGGTTAATATTGTGCAGCTAGATGTTAAGCCTTCCACAAGTAAGGCTGATTCCTCCAGGGCAGATAGATGTGTAGAAATTCAGGACAGATGGGGACCCGGCAGTCAGGGGCAATAAGGGAGACACACACATAAGTCACTTTGGTACCTTTACTGAAGATGTTGCAGGCACTTCCCGGAGCACTGTAGGGTGAAGGGTGCACATCCAGATTCCTCCACTGAGTAGGTGTGTGGCCTCCTGTTCTCTGCCTTTTTGTAATGAAGTCTTGGCCTGCGTGTAGCTGGGCCTAGCTTAGTCTCCGTCTTGTACCTGGCTGACCTTGTGGTTGGACCTTCTCTCTGAAAGGACAGGGTCCTTGATGACCGGTACCAGCCGAACTCCGTCCTCCTGATCCTGCTACGTATCAGCTCTGTGGTACTCCTGGGACTTGTAGTCCTCTAGGAACTCCGGTGTTCTCCTAATGGGTCATGGAGATCCCTATAGGCTCGGACCCCGGTGTCCGGTAATGCTTGCTGAGATGAGCTGTAGAGGCTCCTCTGTCTCATTAACTTTCCACTCGTCTTCGGTCTACCTGGATCCTCACACGATCACACACTGGCAGTTGGTGGGCTGCCTCTTCACCACTCTCTAAGCGTCGGCACGCTTCTCACTGAGCTGTACTCCTAGCTTCAGCTCTGACTAGGCTGGAGTGGTCTCTATTCCACTCTTTACTAGACTCCACTCTATGAACTGAATAGCTCTGCAGCCTCTCTAACCTCAGCTTTGCACCTCCACCTTGCTGCAGACTGACTTCTCTGAGGTGGCTGCACTGAACTGCTCTAGGTGTTTCCTGTGTCAGCTTCTTTTATATGTCTAAAACAGCTCCCTCTGGTGGTCTTTGGGGATAAATGAACGTGTGTGAATGTGTATAATGACCTCTAGTGGTATATTCTTTCAGTGCACCCTTCTGGGAGATATGGATTCAGTCGCAGCTGGGCTCCACATAGAGGGTTGTGTAGGGGCCATCATAATGTGTGGAGGTGTGTAATGGCTGTATGGAAAGCTAACAACACTAAGGGGGAAAACGTATGCAATAGGCGGGATCACCATTAGAAACTCAATGTTTATTTAAATATAAGCCAAGGCATACACTAAAAATATTTAAAAAACCAAAAGGCTATAACTAGTGATAACCAGACAAACCCTTAATAGAGCTTGAGTCTGCCTTATATGTCAAAATGATGAACAGATCCCAATGGCAAGTATAATAGTGCAAACAACTAAATAAAGATGTGTACCCATGGACCTGGTGTTGTCCAGTATGTGTGACTGCAGACTTATGAATCCTCCCAGGTCATGCACTGTGCGCAGCGAGGATTCACCGTTGTCTGGGAACGGCGATCAGGTATGTGGAATGCTTACTCCTGGGCAGAACCCTCAAAATGATCTCAGTTTGTTTCTCAATTGATTTGTACAGATTATTAGTAATATGAAAAGTTCTGAAATGATTCTTTTTAGCATGATTTTTTACAGGACAAAAACCTGCCTTTTAATAAGGGTGTGTAGACTTTTTATATCCACCCTAAATCCAATACATTTTTTTCCTTCAAACCTCAGTTCTTTTGCTAATATTGTATATTATTCACTAAACATAATGTATTTTTACATCAACTATTGGAAACTATAAGCTTTGGTGGAGACCTCTAGGGAAATATTAGATCTTTTTGAAGATAAGAACCTTTCATCTATTTCTGGAAAAAAGGAGCCTGAGAAAATATATAAGGTATAAATGTAAAATAAATTTCAATAAAATCTGTCAAACAATCTCAATATCTGCGGTATATTTGACATCATGTTTCACATTTGATTTTTTAAATCAGTGATGTAAATGATGCTCCTATCAGGAAGAGTGCAAGTGAAAGATAAACTCTCCTTGGCTTGTCTACGGCTAGTACTAGGAAGAGCAGAGGCTAGTACAAGATCTACGCCATTGTATTGAGCTTCCAGTGTGAGCCCACTAACTGGCGTTCATTCATTAGTCATTGTCACAGCTGATGCATAGTTTAGTCGCTCGCTGGTGCTTCACAGCAGTGCATTATAAATCGGAGAAGGACAAAAGTGTTCTTACCTTCAATACTTTGACGCAGAACCCAAACACTGATGAAAAACTATATAATTCCACGGTGGAAATCTACAGTTAATCCTTTGCCTAAGATGTTAGCTTTTCACATACGAGTTCTATCTGTGTTTGTAACGGATATACAGTAGGTACGGAAAGTATTCAGACTCCTTTAAATTTTTCAGTCTTTGTTTCATTGCAGCCATTTGATAAATTCAAAAGAGTTCATTTTTTTCTAATTAATGTACACTCTGCACCCCATCTTGACTGAAAAGAAACAGAAATGTAGAAATTTTTACAAATTTTTTAAAAAGAAAAACTGAAATGTCACATGGTCATAAGTATTCAGACCCTTTGCTCAGACACTCATATTTAAGTCACATGCTGTCCATTTCCTTGTGATCCTCCTTGAGATGGTTCTACTCCTTCATTGGAGTCCAGCTGTGTTTAATTAAACTGATAGGACTTGATTTGTAAAGACACACACCTGTCTATATAAGACCTCACAGCTCACAGTGCATGTCAGACCAAATGAGAATCATGAGGTCAAAGGAACTGGCCAAGGAGCTCAGAGACAGAATTGTGGCAAGGCACACATCTGGCCAAGGTTACAAAAGAATTTCTGCAGTATTCAAGGTTTCTAAGAGCACAGTGGCCTCCATAATCTTAAATGGAAGAAGTTTGGGACCACGAGAAGTCATCCTAGACCTGGCCGTCCAGCCAAACTGAGCAATCGTGGGAGAAGAGCCTTGGTGAGAGAGGTAATGAAGAATCCCAAGATCACTGTGTCTGAGCTCCACAGATGCAGTAGGGAGATGTGTTATGATTTGGTAGCCGAGGAGAACAGCAGCCAAAATAGGCTTAACAACCAGACACCAGAGAGGTTGGTAACTAGCGGATTGCAGACCCCTAAACTAACAGCACAACTAGAAGTAGCCGTGGGACGTGCCTACGGTGCCCTAGACAACTCGACACAGCCGGAGAGTTAACTAAGCCTAAAGAGAGAAAGGGAAAAGCTAACTGCCCCGGAGTAGACCCCAAAGGAATAGGTAGCCCCCAAACAAATATTGGCGGTGAGACAAGATGAAGTACAAACACAGGCAGAAAATAGAGCAAGCAATTGCTGGGTGTTATGTTTCATTAGCTGAGGAGAAACTGCAAAAAATAGCCAAAGTAGCAATACACCAGAGAGGCTGGAAACTATTGAATTGCAGTAACCTAAACTAACTGCCACACTAGAAGTAGCCGTGGAGCGTACCTACGGTGATCCTAGATGCCTCGTCACAGCCGGAGAGATAACTACACCTAAAGGCAGAAAGATGAAAGCTATCTGCCCGGAGCAGAATCCCCAAAGAAATCGGAAGCCCCCGAACATGTAATGGCGGTTAGACAAGAAGAAAACACGGACACAGACAGAAAATAGAATGAGCAAACGCTGGGGCCCAATTCTGTCTAGATAGAAAAGTATAGGAAAGAATTCTGACTGCAACCAAAAAAAACCCTGACAAAAATACCAACACTTCTGATTAACAAAAAAACCTGAGATCACACGATCTCTACCACCTAAATCAGATCTCTGGTGTAACACACAGCAACATAGCAAATAAAAAGTGACAAAGGAACAAAGCAAAAAGTGCAAACACAAATTGAGCACAATTGCAGCGCAAGACCCCAAAAGAGGACCAGGCTGCAGTCCACTACAAGCTGTGCTCCAAGCTAGAGCAAGAGGAACAATTGATTACCGGCAAGGCTGCTGGGAACTCAGGTCACTTCTATCATACCATTCAGAGCCAGCTGAAGGCCATTCAGTAATTAGTTCATTACCCTCAGCAACCACCGGAGGGAGCCCCAGCTCAGAAGTCGCCTCCAAGGTATTCACAACAGCTGGGGCCCAAACAGTCTAGATAGAATAGGACTGGATAGAATACTGTCTGCAATCCACAAAAACTCTAAGAAAAACTCCAACCAGTCTGATATGCAAAAATACTGAGAACACACAATCTCTCCCCCGCTAGATCAGAACTCTGGTGTAACTGGTAGCAAATCAGCAGATACAGAAATAACAGGGAACTGAAAAATACATAAACTGTCTCTGGTGTGAACTGGTAGCAAATAAACAGATAATAGAATAACAGGGAACTGAAAATACATAAACAGTGGCAAATGAGAAGCAGTGCCCAGCGCAGGCCCCCGCAGGGAAACCTGGCTGTGAAAATCCAAAAGGGCAGAACACTGAGATAGACAAAAACAAATGCCACAGAAATAAACAGAAAATAACTTATCTGAAAGTTGCAGGACAAAGCAGGAAGCAGGCTGACTTCAAAAAGAGACCAGGAAGCAACTAATCACCGACGAGGATCATGGGAAGGTTACTCAGTTAAATCTCCCCAGTCATCAACACCAGATTGTCAATCATTGCTCCCAGCTGATGAACCTCTGTTAGCCAAAGCAGCTTCATTACTATCAGCAGCCACAAGAGTGAGACCAAACTCAGAAGTCAGATCCAGAGAGTTCACAATAGTACGCCCCCTTGAGGAGGGGTCACTGAACCCTCACCTGCGCCACCAGGCCGATCAGGATGAGCCTGGTGAAAGGCGCGATCCAATCTCTCAGCATGAATGTCAGAAGCAAACACCCAAGAATTGTCCTCCTGACCATAAACTTTCCACTAGACCAAGTACTGGAGTCTCCGTCTAGCCAGACGAGAATCCAATATCTTCTCCACTTCATACTCCAGATTGCCCTCAACCAAGAGAGGCTCAGGGGGAGTAGCCATAGGAACTACTGGCTCAACAAACCTTTTCAATAAAGATTTATGGAAGACATTGTGAATCTTAAAGGTCCCAGAAAGAGCCAAACGGAAAGAAACGGGATTAAGGATTTCCAAGATCTTATAAGGTCCAATGAACCTTGGCTTAAATTTTGAAGACGCAACCTTCATAGGGATATTTTTTGGGGACAACTGTTATGAATGTTTTAGAAATGAATTCTGAGCAGAAGCTCCCTCTGGTGGTTGCAAACAGTACTGAACCATTCAATGAGGATTGGCAATCAGGGATCACAGACTGGCTGGATATAAGGGAGGTTTCCCCCCATCATGGTTGCCGGTGACCAATTGTTCTTGTCTCAACGTTGTTTCCTAGTTCACTTGGAAGCTTGCTGAGTCTTGCCTCTTCTCCTGCTCTCAGATAAGATTTTTTCTGTTTTTTGTTTTTGTGCTTGCCATTTGTATATTTCTCTGCATTTCTGTGAGGTTGGCCAGGTTCCCCTCCCCGGGGGGCTTGGTCTCCTCTCGTTTACTCTGGAGCCATTGTTGTTTGTTCATTTGCCTTTTCCAGTTTTTTTCTGTGGCTGCGGCTTAGTTTTGTTACACCAGAGAACTAATTTAGGTGGTAGAGGTCGTGTGATCTCAGGTGTTTTTGCAATTAGTAGCGTTGGTTTTTTAAGGGTTTTTTTGGATTGCAGTAAGTATCCTTCCTATCCTTTTCTGTCTAAGTCAGATTGGGCCCCAGCGTTTGCTCATACTATTTTCTGTCTGTGTCTGTATTTCCTCTTGTCTAACCGCCATTACATGTTTGGGGGCTTCCTATGTTCTTTGGGGATCTGCTCCAGGGCAGATAGCTTTCCTCTTTCTATCTTTAGGTGTAGTTAGCCACTCAGGCTGTGACGAGGTGTCTAGGACCAACGTAGGAACGCTCCACGGCTGCCTATAGTTGTGGTGGTTAGTCAGGGTACTGCAATCCAGTAGATTCCAACCTCTCTGGTGTATTGCCGTTTTTGCCTGCTCTCCTCAGCTACCAAAACATAACAGTATCACCGGCAAAGCTGAAAATATTATGGTACTCACAGAAGGGAAAAATAGTGTAAAATAAAAAAAAAGTTGTCAGAGTTGTCAGAGATTTTTTTTTTTCTGTTTGCTGCATTTTTTTCCCTCTTTTTCTCTGGGTGCTGAGGAGGATTTTTTTTTTCTCTCAATGGAGTTTGCACAGTTGTCTGGCCATGTGGATCAGCTTGCCACTGAAGTTCGGAGTATTGCTACCTATCTTGCAGGGTTGCCGGTTGTGGAACCTAGGATCCCCATGCCAGATTTGTTTTTAGGGGATCGAGCTAAATTTCTGAATTTCAAAAATAACTAAGTTGTTTTTTGCCTTAAAACCGAAGTCCTCAGGGAACGCAGCACAGCAGGTTCAAATTGTCATCTCTCTCCTGCGCGGCGATCCTCAGGATTGGGCTTTTTCCCTGACACCTGGGGACCCTGTTTTGAGTAATGTTGATGCATTTTTTCTGGCTCTGGGGTTGTTGTACGATGGACCTAGTGTCGCTGATCAGGCTGGGGAAGCCTTGTTGGCATTGGATCAGGGGCTTGAGGACGCTGAGTTGTACTGTCGGAGATTCCGAAAGTGGGCAGTTCTGACCAAGTGGAATGATGATGCTTTGGCAGCTCTTTTTCGGAGGGGTCTGTAAGAGAATGTAAAAGATGTTATGGTGGGTTTCCCTGCTCCCTCTGGTCTCAAAGATTCTATGTCATTGGCGATTCAAATTGACGGACGTTTGCGTGAGCGTAGAGGTATGCGTGGAATGGTGTTGCCTTGTGAGCCAGCTTCTGAGCCCATGCAGTGTGGTGGAGTGGCTTCTGGGGCACAGCGTCATGAGTTTCGAAAACGCAATGGGTTATGTTTCTACTGTGGTGATGCCTCTCATGCTATTTCAGTCTGCCCTAAGCGGGGAAGACATTTTGCACGCTCAGTTGTCTTGGGTAGTGTTCAGACTAAATTTCTGTTGACTGTTACCCTGATTTGCTCCCTGTCCACATTTTCTGCTCAGGCTTTTGTTGATTCGGGAGCAGCTATTAACCTGATGGATTTTGATTTTGCTAAACGTTGTGGGTTTCCCTTGATACCCCTACGGAAGTCTATTCCCCTACTGGGGATTGATTCTACCCCTTTGGCTGAGAATAAACCCCAGTTCTCTACTCAGGTGATAATGAGGGTTGAACCTGATCATCAGGAGAGTTGCAAATTTTTGGTGCTGTATAATCTGCATGACATTATTGTACTAGGTTTCCCTTGGTTGCAGTCTCATAATCCTGTTTTGGATTGGAAATCTGTGTCTGTAACCAGTTGGGGCTGCCAATGTGTTAATGCCAACACTCCTGTTTTTTCTGACTCTCCCCAGGCTCAAGATGTGCCTGACTTTTTGACTGATTTTTCTGATGTGTTTAGCGAAAGTAAATCTGCATCCTTGCCCCCCCATAGGAGCTATGACTGCACTATTGAATTAGTGCCTTGTAGTAAATTCCCTAAAGGTCGCCTTTTTAACTTGTCTGTACCTGAACATGACGCTATGCGGTCTTATATCAAGGAGTCATTGGAGAAGGGTCATATCAGACCATCCTCTTCACCCTTGGGTGCCGGTTTTTTCTTTGTGGCCAAAAAGGATGGTTCATTAAGGCCATGTATTGATTATCGTCTCTTGAACAATATCACTGTGAAATATCAATATCCGTTACCCTTGATTTCTGACCTGTTTTCCAGGGTGAAAAGTGCTACTTGGTTTACCAAGCTTGACCTCAGGGGGGCATATAACCTTATTCGCATTAAGCACGGGGATGAATGGAAGACGGCGTTTAATACCCCAGAGGGGCATTTTGAGTACCTAGTGATGCCCTTTGGGCTCACTAATGCTCCTTCCGTCTTCCAGTCCTTCATGAATGACATTTTCAGGGATTTTGTGGATAAATTTCTGATTGTTTATTTGGATGATATCTTGATTTTTTCCAATGACTGGGACTCTCATGTGAAACATGTTCGGACTGTGTTCCAGATTTTGAGAGAGAATGCTCTGTATGTGAAGGGATCAAAGTGTCTTTTTGGCGTACAGAGGATCTCATTTCTGGGATTCATTTTGTCTCCATCTGTTATTGAAATGGACCCGGTCAAGGTTCAGGCCATCTGTGATTGGGTCCAACCTACTTCATTAAAGGCTCTTCAGAGATTCTTGGGTTTTGCCAATTTTTATCGTAAATTTATTGGTAATTTCTCTGTTATTGTTAAACCATTGACTGATTTGACCAAAAAGGGTTCTGATGTGGTGAATTGGCCTCCTGAGGCAGTCTCTGCATTTCAGGAGCTTAAGCGGAGATTCACTTCTGCTCCTGTTCTACGGCAGCCTGATGTTTCTCTGCCATTTCAGGTGGAGGTTGATGCCTCTGAAATTGGGGCAGGTGCCGTTTTGTCCCAAAGAGATCCTGAGACCTCTAAAAGTAACCCTTGTGCTTTTTTCTCTCGAAATTTTCTCCAACTGAACGTAATTATGACGTGGGTAATCGGGAGTTATTGGCCATGAAGTGGGCTTTTGAAGAGTGGAGACATTGGCTGGAGGGAGCCAAACATCAGGTGGTGGTCCTCACGGACCATAAGAATCTGGTTTATCTGGAATCAGCCAAGCGACTTAATCCTAGACAGGCCAGGTGGGCCTTGTTTTTCACACGTATTAATTTTGTGGTTTCCTTTCTTCCTGGCACTAAGAATATTAAGGCGGATGCCCTCTCGAGAAGTTTCCTTGCGGACTCTCCTGAGTTATCTGATCCTGCTGTTATTTTGAAAGAGGGTGTAGTTCTTTCCGCCATCTCGCCCAATTTGAGACTGGCTCTGGAGGGGTGTCAGGAGGATAAACCCAAGCGCTGCCCTGTTGGGAAATTGTTTGTCCCAGACCAGTGGGAAAAAGAGTGTGATGTCTGAGATTCATTGTTCCGCATTGGCCGGTCATCACGGAATTTTTGGTACCAGAGACTTAGTGAGTCGGTCCTTTTGGTGGCCTACTTTGTCTCATGATGTCAGGGAGTTTGTGCAGTCCTGTGGGACTTGCTCTCGCTCCAAGCCTTGCTCTCGCTCTAGTGGTTTGTTGATGCCATTGCCTGTGCCCAAGAGACCATGGACCCATATCTCTATGGATTTTATTTCCGACCTCCCTGTTTCTCAGAGAATGACCGTTATCTGGGTGATTTGTGATAGGTTTTCCAAGATGATACATCTTGTGCCATTACCTAAGTTGCCTTCCTCCTCCGAATTGGTGCCTTTGTTCCTTCAGCACGTGGTTCGGTTACACGGCATTCCTGAGAACATTGTGTCTGACAGAGGAGTCCAGTTTGTTTCCAGATTTTGGAGG